>CAUYQG010098689.1:0-10127 GCA_963574415.1 Tarsius wallacei
CGAGACCCGCCTGGGCAGGCGAAACCTCATCTCTACAATAAATCAAAAAAATTAGCCGGGCGTGGTAGCGCACGCCTGTAGTTCCGGCTACTTGGAAGGCTGAGGCGGAAGGATCGCCGGAGCCCAGCAGGTCGAGGCTGCAGTGGCCGGGAGCGGCCACTGCACTCCAGTCTGGGCAACGGAGTGAGACGCCAACTCAAAAAAAAAAAAAAAAAAACCCTCGAACATCTAGGCATAGATGGAACACACCTCAAAATCGTAACAGCTATCTACGAGAAACCCACAGCCAGCATACTGCTAAACAGACAGAAATTAGAATCATTTCCCCTAAAAACCGGAACAAGACAAGGATGCCCCCTCTCACTCCTCCTTTTCAACATAGTTTTGGAAGTCCTAGCCAGAGCAATCAGACAAGAGAAGGAGATCAGCCATATCCAAAAAGGAAAAGAGGAAGTCAAGCTATCCCTCTTTGCAGACGACATGATTGTATACCTTGAAAACCCAAGAGAATCTGTCGAAAACCTCCTTGCACTGATAAAGGACCTTGGCAAAGTCTCAGGGTATAAAATCAGTGTGCAAAAGACAGTCGCATTTCTATACACCAACAACAAACAAACAGAAACCCAAATAAAAAGCACAATCCCATTCACAATAGCCAGAAAAAAAAGCAAATACCTTGGCCTCTTCCTAACCAGAGACATGAAAGACCCTTACAATGAAAACTACAAAACACTGCTCAAAGAAATCAAAGAAGACACAAACGAATGGAAAAATATTCCATGCTTATGGATTGGAAGAATTAACATTGTTAAGATGTCCATCCTACCCAAGGCTATCTACAAATTTAATGCAATACCCATTGAATTGCCAGCAGCATTCTTCTCAGACCTGGAAATGACAATACAGGAATTCATATGGAAACATGAACGACCATGTATCTCCAAAACAATCCTCAGCAAAAAAAGCAGAGCAGGAGGTATCACACTCCCAGACTTTAAACTCTATTATAAAGCTACAATAATCAAAACAGCCTGATATTGGTACAAGAACAGGTATACAGACCAATGGAACAGGATACAGATTCCAGAAGCAAAACCTCAATTTCTCAACCAACGCATCTTTGACAAAGTCTCTACCACCAACGACTGGGGAGGCGAGAACCTATTCAGTAAATGGTGCTGGGAAAACTGGCTGACCACATGTGGGAGATTGAAACAAGATGCCTACCTATCACCATAAACAAAAATCAACTCGAAATGGATCAAAGACCTAAATGTAAAACCTCAAACTATAAGAACCTTAGAAAATGCAGGAGACACACTTATAGAAATAGGAACTGGCAACCATTTCCTGATCAAAACCCCAAGTACCCATGCCACAAGAGATAGGATGGACATGTGGGACCTCATCAAACTGACAAGCCCCTGCCAAGCCAAAGAAACCATCAAGAGAGCAGGGAGACAGCCCACAGACTGGGAAAAAATATTTGCCAACTGTATGTCTGACAAAAGCCTGACATCTAGAATCTACAAGGAACCCAAACATGCTGAAAAGAAAAAAAACAAACAGCCCATTACAAAGTGGGCAAAAGATATGAATAGACACTTCTCAGAAGAAGACATACGAGTGGCCAACAGATATATGAAAAAATGCTCAGCCTCACCAGTCATCAAAGAAATTCAAATTAAAACTACACCAAGATACCACCTAACTCCAGTCAGGATGGCTATCATCAATAACTCAAAAAACAACAGATGCTGGAGAGGATGCGGGGAAAAGGGAATACTTCTGCACTGTTGGTGGGAGTGTAAACTAGTACAGCCTCTGTGGAAAGCAGTGTGGCGATTCCTAAAAGATCAAAAATCAACCTTCCATATGACCCTGCAGTCCTCCTACTGGGAATATACCCAGAGGAACTCAAATCACATTATAAAAAGATACCTGCACACATATGCTTATCGCAGTGTTGTTCACAGTAGCAAGAACATGGAACCAACCGTGCTGCCCATCGAAAGAGGACTGGATAAAAAAAAAGTGGTACATGCACACGATGGAATATTATGCAGCCATAAAGAAGAACAAAATCATGAACTTCACAGCAATCTGGATGGACTTAGAGTCTATAGTACTGAGTGATCTTTCACAGAAACAAAGAACTGAGTATCACATGTTCTCACTCATAAGTGGACCTTGAAAAACTATCATAATACTATAAGAGAAGGATTGACAGTGGCGGGAAACTGCCGGGAGGGGAACGGGGAAGCGGGATTGGCAGTAGTGGGAATCTGCCTGGGGAAGGGGGGACACACCTCATCAACAAAGGTACCTGCATAAGGAACATTTGTATACCTAACCTTGAATTGTACCCCACATCTTTAAAATTAAAAAAATTATAAATAAACAAATAAATAAATAAAAATTCTTAGCCATACTTGTAGGTGTTCAGCTGGCTTCCAGTGACTCCTCATAACTCATTCATCAAGTAGTCATATGCACCTCCTGTATGCCAGGCCGGCTCACGAAGCTGGGCCACAGCAGCGAACCAGAGCCCAGCCCTCTTGGAGCCTCTTGGTAAATTATGTCCAAGTGTCTCCTTCAAAGCTTCCTTATGTTGCATAAAAACAATATGTGTATTCAAAACAATCTCCGTACTTTATACCCAAGAGTTTGTATCCCATTCATCTAGATTATAAGATGATCTTACAGATCTAACGCATAATATGAGGACTTTATATATTGTACACTGGAAATTTGCTAAGAGAGTAGATTTTAGGTGCTCCTATCACAAAAAAAGGGTCATGTGAGATGATGGAAATGTTAATTTTGCTTGAGCATGGTAACCATTTCACCATGTATACCAAAACATCATGTTATATACCGTAAGTATATACAATAATTCCTAAAAAAAAAAAAAAAGATCTACCCTCCAACATTCTTGTGACACCTCCTGCTCTGTTCAGAATGCTCTCATTGGCACAGTATGGACAGAGGGGAAGGGCAAGGGCAGGAGCGGAAGAATCAGCCTTCATTTTCAGCTCTTGATGTTGCACTTCAAACGCTGCATCAGATACAGCTCATTTGCCACTCACTGCTTACAGGATGAATTAAAATCATCTGCATATTCCTTAGCTGATGATGTGCCAAAAGTAAATGCAATTCAGGGAAACAAAGTTGCGCAGCACAGAGAAGATATATTTACATATAAAAATCTTGAAGCAAAATATCTTTTGCAAATCTCCTTTTATAAGCTTCATAAACCAGAGCCACGCCTCAGCAACGTGCAGAAATCAGGTTAACATGGTGCTACAGACGAATATTCACTTAGAGCCCATCTCTGTGTATTGTCCCCCTGCATCCCCCTCAGCTGCCATTCCCTGGATGTCTTCCGACAGAACCCGTGCAAAACCTCGAAGACACCCACGGCATTAGCTCATGCGAGACACTGTGCTAGGGACAATGGGGGTGATAGGAATAAATCACACAGCACCTTCCCATGAAGAATTACTAGGGTAAATGGAAGAGTGCTGACAAAGCAAGGTAGAGATTTGTAAGATGAAATCACAACGGATGGCAGACTGCAGTGATAAATTCTGACTATCTAGAGAACCATCAAGAGAGGGTGGTTGACTGATGTGGTCCCAAGGCTGTGTCAACAGGATCCCTATCTAATGGTATTCTCTATCAGAGCTCATAGCATGCATGCTCCGGACTGTTTGTGTCCCCTCCAAATTCATTATTGAAATCCTAAATGCTGCAGTGATGGTGGTAGGAGGTGGGGCCTTTGGGAGGAGCCCTTATGATTGGGATCAGTGACCTTAGAAAAGAGGCCCCGAGGAAGGCCTCACACACACACACACACACACACACACACACACACACACACACACACACCCCCGCCTTTCTACCACGTGAGGACACAGCAAGAAGGTGCTGTCCATGAGGAAATGGGCCCTCTCCAGACACCACATCTGCTGGCACCTTGGTTTTACACTTCCAGCCTCCAGAACTGTAAGAAATTCATCTCTGTTGTTTATGAACCACCCAGTTTGTGGTATTTTATTACAGCAGCCCAAAGGACTAAGACAACACAGGAACAAAACCTGAGGATCAGAACCAAACATGTCATCTTGCTGCCAGCAGAGGCCCACGGAGTTTACTTCAAGAGATCATACCCACACTCTCTGGTGCCCTTGGAAAGCGAAGTTTTATTCTGCGTTTCTTTTAGGAGTCATGTGTGAGCTCATCCGTCATACCTTTGTTCACACTGTATTTGAAAATCTCTTCCCGTTTCCTGCTGGCTGCCTCAGGCCATTGGCTCCATTAAACCCTTGATATGAAGCATCCCGACTGGTTTCGTACTCTAGGCTCCAAAGACTGTGGCTCCTTTCATGCCTCCCCTCGTGGATTCTGAGCCTCTGAGCTCTCACCTTTCAAGTGCTGCAGCTTCAGTGTTTAGCTCAGGCCCAAAGCCTCATATAAGGCGGCCAATTGTCAAGGAAGCGGCTACGTGTTTCCTCCATGAGCACCAGCTTCCCGGATTCCCCGGCTCCACCTCATGTGGTTTCTCAACAGGGCACTGCTAGAGACTCTCCTCTGCATAGAGGTAAACAAGGAGAGTCCAGGGAAATTTGTATTCTAGCTAGCAAAGGGGCTGCTTTTTGCAGGCGTCCTCTTCTGGGCTACTCTCATCCCAAAGCTCTGCCCACGTTCTGTGACAAGTTCCTAGGAAGAAAACAACTTAAGGCCGGGCTCGGGGGTTCAGCCTGTAATTCCAGCACTTTGGGAGGCCTAGGCGAGTGGATTGCCTGAGCCCGCGGGTTCGAGACCAGCCCGGGCAAATTGGCGAAACCTGTCTCTACAATAAAATAAAAAATAGCCAGGCACGGTAGCGCACGTTTGTAGTTCCGGCTACTCAGAAGGCTGAAGCGGAAGGATCGCCAGAGCCCAGCAGGTCGACGCTGGGGTGGCCGTGAACATGCGTGCCACTGCACTCCAGCCTGGGCGAAGGACTGAGAATCCACCTCAAAAAAACAACAAAAAAAAGAAAACAACTTAAGATCGGCTGTTTCTGGAAATAAAACAGGAAAGCAAATGTAATGAGGACACACCACCTAGTGGTCAGAGTGGGAACTGTAGTCGACTATTCCCAAACACACCAGACCAGAAAAGATCCTGCACTTCAAAAACGCACTCTGAAATGGCAAGTAGCGCCAGGGTGATTTAATTCACCTAGTAAATTGCAACCGATAAGTAATCTAGTGAATAAAACATGGCTTATCCCATGAAACTTATGGAGATATTCCCAAAAGATATTTTACAGCTTCCAGATCTGCTATGCTGGTTAGTAGTCTTCTATCAACACAACATGCAGGTATTTAAAAAGAAGTCACTCAAACACCCATATTTGAAAGGAAATATGCTAAGGATTTTTTAATGTTTCAAAAGCAGCCTTCAGTAGAACTCTTTTGGGATTAATAATTGGTTTTATTTTTCAATAAAGAGTCTATAACAGATTTGTAAAGACTTAGAAACTTTTATACACCTGCACTTTGTTAACAGACCAGTCAATTACAACTACATCTGCTGGAACAAAGTAATGCCCTAAAAAACAAACATGTTACTTCTTCATAATAAAGGTAAGGTGTTATGGTTATTCAATATTATATTTTAATATAGAAAACATACAGAAACAGGTCAACAATATTCCTTAGCCAGTAATTTTATTAATTTTTCAGCACCCTTACAGCCTCCTATATTTCTAAGAAATTTTAAACCATAACTAGCCACAAAAGTTCTGCAGTTTACTTCAAACATTCATACAGACCAGACTACATACATTTTACACTACAAAACGTACAGATGACTGAAGTGCAGGTAGATTAGCTAACAATAAAAACCCTTCCCACTTCCTGCAATAATAACTGAAAGGTTTTTCAAGGCAGATTATATTTGGGCTAGAGATACAAGATATATATTTTGAGTTAAGTAATAAAAAACAAAGTCATTGGAACTAAATGGATTTTCAGTCACTGCAGAATGTGTTATTGGTTTAAATAACTTTACAATTTTTTCACAGAAAAAAGTATATTTCAAACAAATAAAAACAAATTCCAGATTAGCATGGTTCAGTGTTCCAATTCTTTATTTTACCTTCATCAAGGCAAGCAAAGTACAGATGCTGTACATTAAAAACATACAAATACATCACTCATACCACACCAACTCCCACAGGCAAAAGGACTCTTTCTAAGCACTGCTCCTTTCTGAAGCATACACCAAGCTAAATGTACAAAGAGCCATCTGCAGGTCCAACGTAGCCAACGCCAATGAGCAGGACGTCGATCAGCGTCCATATTCCCAGGCCACCAAAGCTGAAGAGCTTGCCGAGGCCTTCCCGCCACTGGCCCAGGTAGAAGCGGTCTGCTCCAAACCCACCCAGGGTGATGCTGCAACAACAACAAACCGTGAGACTGTCTTCACCCCAGCTGCAACCAGTTGTGGATTAATAATATGCTATTATTAAATAAGAGTATATTCAACTATTAAATTGCTATTAATACTTATGCTATGTCATGCTATTTAATAATTTATTAAATACTATTTAATATATTAAATAATATGCTATGTCATTTGAGGAAAGGGCCTCAAACTATCAAAACCCTTAACTAGAATACAAATGACTACTGCACAAATTTACAACAGCAAGTAATCATGGGCAAGAAGACTATTTAAATACCAAAAGCAAACATACAATTTTTAGCTGTACTAAAACTTAACATTTTTCTCTTTTAAAAAAAGCATTCAATCTCATTGCTTGTTAATCAAAACAAAGCCAGGATCAGTTAACAGGAAGTGGCTAACACAGAGCGGAGAACCAGGTCTCCAGGCGCCTAACATCAGCTGGAAGACCTGGATCAAATCACTTCTGTTTTCCTGCTCATCTCTAAAAATCTAGCATTAAAATGACTTTTAAGATTTCATCAAATTTCAAGAGCTAAAAATATTGGGACAATGTTTATTATGGAAAATTTCAAAACATGAATAAAAGTAAAGAGAACAGTAGCCATGGTTCAGTCATTAACACGTGGCCAGCTCTGTTCATCTCTACCCCCCCTGCCTACCAGAGTACTCTGTAGCAAACCCTGAACATTACCTCATTTACAGTGAATACTTTGAAAGAAACTATGTTGCCCTCTGAGAAGAAAAGTATTCTTAATTTTTAAAAGTTAGTTGTTAAATATAACATGATGATCTAAGATATTAACAATGTAGGGAAAACTGGGTTGGAGTATGTAGCAATTCTCTATTATCTTTGCAACTTTTCCATAAGTTTAACATTATTTCAGGTTTAAAAGTTCATTTCAAAAAAGCCAGTTGTTAGTTTTAATTTGAACTATTGCTGACAGCGCCTGTGGCCAGTTACCACATCCTAACTCTTGTTAGATCTCATCTTCTTCCATCTTGGCCTCCTCTTACTTTCCAGTTACACCTTCCTGCCAGGCAGGATCCTTTTTTCCCAACCCAGACCCTCATGCAGTGGTTCTCAACAAGGGGCAATTTTGCCCCCCAGGGAACATATGGCAACATCTGGAGACATCTTGATTGTCACAACTGCAGAGGAAGGAGAGGTTTGCTACCAACACGTAGTAGGTTGAGGCCATGGATGCTGCTAAACATCCTGCCATTTACAGGGCAAACCCTAAACAAAGAATTATTTGGCCCAAAATGTCAGCAGTGATGAAGCTGAGAAATCCTGCCCTATGTCATGCTGCAGACCTCTGGTGCTAACTCTTAAGACATCAACTGCAAATGGCATAACCTTTTCATTAGTTAACCATTTAATCAAGTTCCTGCCACCCTTCCCTTTGGTGGGAAGAACTGATACAATTTCACAAAGAACTGCTGA
Source organism: Tarsius wallacei (assembly GCA_963574415.1). Classification (NCBI taxonomy): domain Eukaryota; kingdom Metazoa; phylum Chordata; class Mammalia; order Primates; family Tarsiidae; genus Tarsius; species Tarsius wallacei. Next base: position 7,907 of record CAUYQG010098689.1, read on the forward strand.
AAAGTTTAACAAATGTAGGCACATTTTAACTCATTCGCGATGGCTGACGTGAATTTATGTCATTCCAAATTCTGTTCCTGATTGCCGCTGATGTTAATTTACGTCTTTACAAATTGTTTCTGAATGCTGCAATGCTGTCATATGTATGTGTTATTATATTTTGCTTGAAAATGAATAGTCAGGCAAGGAGAAAGTTAACTGAAATAATTATTTGATATCGACTGCACAATGTTATTACTGATTTACGTAGTAGGTGAAAATTGCAAGTTGGTCATTATTTTGTTGTGATTAGTGCTGTATATTTGTCTTTTGATATTTCAGGACTTTCATGCTTCAACATTAAAAATAATTTACCATAATTATGGAAAATGAAGAAATATATGCTGATGAGATTTCCAAGGTACAAAGTGAATCCAGTGAACTTATTAGTGACAGTGCGATAGTGATGTAATGATACACTATAAACAAAAAAATATAATGTAGATAATCTATGACAGTGAATCTAGTACTGATGAGAATGAATCAGACATTGGACAAAATATTCAAGAAGAAACTTAGAAAAGTTTATTGGTAATCCAAGTGTCAAGGTATTTCCACATTATCCTTAAAGTACAAGTGAAGTTGTTGGGCTATTTATTGGAGATGATTTTATAGAAATGATCACAACTGAAACTAACAGGTATTATGATCAGATGCACCACAGGTATAAATGTCCAAAGAAATAAAAAAAGTGGAGCGATACTAGTGTCCAAGATTTAAAAATTTCTAGCATATTTTGATGTAGTGAAAAAAGTTACGATACATGATTATTGCTCAACAAATCTGTCAACTGCAACACCTTTCTTTTAAAAAATAATGACACAAAATAGATTCCTACAAATTTTGTGGTTTTTGCATTTTTCCAATAATGCAGAAATCCAGTCAAATCTAAGCAGATTATACAAAATTGAACCTGTAATAAATTATGTTTTAAATAAGTTCAACACTGTGTATAAACCTGAACAAGAACTTTTCTTCGATGAATCCATGATACCTCATTGTGGAAGACTGTCTTTTTGGGTTTATAGTCCAAATAAAAATACAAAGTAAAGAATGCAAGTCAGAGTGGTATCTGAGACAAATACTGGATATGCCTGCAACTTTGAGCTGTATTGTAAAAAAGGTACCAATTTAGAAAAGACCATTTCACTTGTGCTTAATGACAGAAGTTTGTGGCAACCAGCTTCAGAGTTTTTTATCTTCACCCGCTCTCAGCATTAGGAAAGTGAAAAATTTGCTGGTCACAAATGTGTTAATGTAAGAATTACAGGCCTATCATTATCTCTAGATGGTGAAAGTACAGCAGATTTTTAAAGCTTTTCTTTGACATTTTCATTTTTCCAGTTTCAGTGTTGAGTATGTGTTGCTTTTTATAATAAGAATGAGATACTTTAACCCTTTGCACTCAGAGACATCTCATGGATCACCTACCAGCAACTTGACTGCACCTTTTTACAAAATAGTGAAAAATGAACCACTTCATATTAAACAGTATAGTGTTGGAACCAATTATTTTATTGTGATTTTTGGCTTATAATAGAATTTTAGACATCATGAAACTTATTTATGACAAAAAATAAAAATTTTTACATCTTATATTTTTCTAGTGTGGGCTAGTATGTGAAACAGTCACCAACATGCATTGCAAGTTCATTGATACATGTGTAATAGTAATTTGTTTGACATCTTACACTTGTGTTTTTCTATTTGAGCAGACAATGCAGTCATGTTTTCTTCCTCTCACATTAATAGTATGTAACTGGCCGGGCTTGGTGGCTCAGCCTGTAATCCCGCACTTTGGGAGGCCGAGGTGAGTGGATTGCCTGAGCCCGTGGGTTCGAGACCTGCCTGGGCAACTTGGCGAGACCTCATCTCTACAATAAATCAAAAAAATTAGCTGGGCGTGGTAGCACGCGCCTGTAGTTCCAGCTACTTGGAAGGCTGAGGCGGAAGGGTAGCCGGAGCCCAGCAAGTTGAGGCTGTGGTGGCCGGGAGCGGCCACTGCACTCCAGTCTGAGCGACAGAGTAAGACTCCAACTCAAAAAAAAAAAAAAAGTATCTAATTTATTTTCCAGTCTGTTGTTCAAAAATGATGTGGAAGGATGCACTGATTCCTGAAAACTACTTCTTAACTGATTGCTCATATCTCAGTATATATTCCATTTCTTGATTTGCTTTTTCA
>CAUYQG010098690.1:0-33850 GCA_963574415.1 Tarsius wallacei
CCGCTCCCGGCCACCGCAGCCTCGACCCGCTGGGCTCCGGCCATCCTTCCGCCTCAGCCTTCCGAGTAGCCGGAACTACAGGCGTGCGCTACCACGCCCAGCTAAATTTTTTTTTTAATTTATTGTAGAGATGAGGTTTCGTCTGCCCAGGCGGGTCTCGAACCCGCGGGCTCAGGCAATCCACTCACCTCAGCCTCCCAAGGCGCGGGATTACAGGCTGAGCCACCGAGCCCGGCTATAATTCTTAAAATGTTATTAATTTCACAAAAAATGAATACAGTCTTTTTGAAAAATATTAATCATGAAAAATAACAAGGGTACCACTAGACCCTTTTTTTTGAGCAGTTACATACCCACTTATGCCCCCAGAGTAACATGTATGGTAATGTGCACGTAATGTGTTTAAAAAAACAAATGTGAAACATCAATGGCATACCATTCTGCAACTCAACAATATGCCTTGGAGAGTTTCCATTTGGACATATAGATACACTTCATACTTTCCCCTGGAGATTTCCTAGTAAGGGTACACTGTAGTTCAGACCCCTCTGCCTGGACATTCAGGTCATTTCCAAGTTCTCTCCACGTAATTTTTTAGTGTGCTTGTCTGTCTCCCTGCTCTACCTTGGGATCCATGAGGGTAGGAATTTTGTTTGGTTATTTCTTTTCCCTCCCCTTACCCCATGCTGGGCCTGGTAAGCGATGGTGTCCACTTATGCCTATGTGCCTCAGGATAAGGAGTTATATTGATGAGATAGCCAGGCCTTGGGGAATAGGAGGAGAGGGGCTTGTGGAGTGACTTTCCCCACCCTCTTTTAATGCAGAGTAGGGAGCAGTGGAAGGGGTGACTTTTTGGTACATGGTCAGATTGTCCTATAGCAGAGATGCTCTATCCTGGCTTCCATGGGAATTACTTGAACAGGCCTGGTCCTCATCCCAAACCAACTAAATGGGAAACTCTGGGGCTGGGGCCTGGATATTCGATATTTGAAAAGTTCCTCTGGTGGTTTTGAAAAGGAGTCATGTCTGGAGCCCACTGTTCTGTGGCACAACTTTGCTCTTCACACAGCCCTAAGCATCTATATAACTCAGCTAATGTTCATCATTCTCCACTGTCACTGGTCTTGAAGAGGACCCCTCCCTTTTGTTATGACACATAGTACCACCAGGGCTCATTACATGCCAGGTGCTGCTCTAAGTACATTAGATACTATAATTCATTTTTTTCTTTCAACAACTTCATGAGGCAGGTATTGCCATCGACTCCATTTAAATGATAACAAGAAGGTACAGAGAGCTTAATTAACTCACCCAAAGTCACACAGCTAGTAAGTGGAAGAGCAGGTGCTTCAGCTGTGCTCATAATCAATGTTCAACACTCCCTCTCTGGGAGGCTGTGCTCACTCGGCTATTTGAGGAAGATGCAAAACACAAAAATGCTGCCCCTGGCTGATTCGTGCATGTGTGAGGCATCAACTAAGAAGCCCTAAGAATTTTGTGGAATGAAAACAAATATGAAGTAATTATGATGAACACTTCTGACCATAAATAACAGTCTTAGGCTGTGTTTTGCTTTAGTGAGTGTGGAAGGTTAATTTATTGAAACTTTAGTTTATGTTTTCTCTCTCCTGTTGGGAGTCCTGCTGTATCCCTAGTGTCTTCTGGCAGACAGTAGGTGCTCCATAAATAGCCAATAAATATTTGTCAAAAATATGCTGTCCATGAATAGATGAGTGAACGAATTAAAGGCATTTTCTCTCCTTGCCCCCAGAAGCTGTGCTCAGTCAAGACCCTCTGACCAATCCAGGAAGCTAAAGGGAAGTTTATAAGATACTGAGAGGGGATTTGGTCTTTTGTCCTGGACCTGAAGTGGTAGAGGTCTGTGCTGACCCTACTGCCCTGTGGAAGAGAATGGCTGCCAGATGCCTCAGGGGGTTGTCTGGTAAAGAGCAAGGCCTGCAGGCAGTGCAGAGGTGAGGCTGTGATCAGAAGAGGGAAGAGGAAGGGTAGAAGGCACCTCTGGGCCTACCTGGGCAGCAGCGCCTTGCTGTCGGGTGGGCTAGGCTCCCTGGTCACCGTGAACAAGTAGCCTTCCTTGTTCTCTGGGCCTCATGAAAGCTACAACCTCCTCCCAACCCAGACAACTGACAGAGGCAGAGAGGTCTAAACCATATGTGATAACTAGTGAGGCTGGGCATTTCGTGATCTATCACAGAAACAAAGAACTGAATATCACACGTTCTCACTCATAAGTGGACCTTGAACAATTATTGTAATACTATAAGAAAAGGATTGTGGGAAATTGCCTGGGGTGGAGGGGTGGGATTGGCAGAAGTGGGATTCTGAAGGAGGGTGGGGGGACATACCTCATCAACAAGGGTACCTGCATCATGAATATTTGTGTACTTAACCCTGAATTGTACCCCACATCTTAAAAAAAAACAAAAAAAAAACCTTAAGTGAAATCGATGATCTCCTCATCTTGGCAAGTGGGGCTTACATCCAGATTTAATAAAGGACTGGAACATATCTTGCACTCTAAGGTTGTGGTAGCAAGTTCATACTTATTGCAGAAGCAAAAGAACTTGTAACCTTGGATTTAGCCTAAAAGAATCAAGTTTTGGTTTGAAACCAACAACAGTCTATTTAGTTTCAGAGTACACAATTAATTCAGAGTCTTCCGGAACAGAACAATATTTATAGATTTTTTTGCTCACGGGCAACCTCTTTCAGGGCTGCTCGCACAATTCTGTCTTCTTAATAAATCCTACTTTCTCACCAAAAAAAAAATATATATATTTATTTTTGCTCACTAAGCCGGAGAGACAAATGTCAATAAATCATAAGACAGTTATGAAAGGTATATTTTATAAATGATGTATATTATGTATATTTAGCAATAGCATAAACTAACATGATGTTTGGATCATGGCTGAATATTTTTGCTTGAAAATTATATGGTCCCTGGAATCAATGCACTGAAAATTATATGGTCCCTGGAATCAATGCATTGAAAATTATATGGTCCCTGGAATCAATGCATTGAAAAGAACATAAGGTCCTTATTTTTAGTTTAGAAAAGGACTGTTAGATTACTTGTAAGTTGAATATTTGTTTTAATTTAATTGATTACATTTTTTTTTTTTTTTAGAGAAATGTCACTCTGTCATCCAGGCTGTAGTACAATGGTGTGATCATAGCTCACTACAGCCTCATTCTCCTGGACTCCAGCGATCCTCCCGCCTTGGCCTCCCAAAGTACTGGGCTTACAGATGCAAGCCCCGGCACCCAGCAACTGCACCCAGGTAACAAGCCTAAATATTTGTTAACTATTTACTCTCTCTACTTAAATGTTATCTTTGATTCAGCTTATGAATCATGCAGTTGGTTTGGGTCCTAATCTATGCATATTATATTTCTCAATTCACCCTATTTTGTTTTTGGCAATGACAAGCCTTTAAAAGCAGATGGGTCTCCTCTGCTGGGCAGAGTTAATATGGTCCTGCTGGAGGGAGGCTGGCAAAAATGGCTTCCTCACGTTCCCATTTCATTACCATAAATGAAAATAAAAGAAAGCAAAGGTTAATAAAAGACACAATCGCGTCCAAGTGGGGAAAATGGACTCTTGCATGGATGAGTGGTCATTAACTGCTACCTCACCACACATCATCAAGTGGTACAAATTCACCTACGCTGCCCATGTGGTGATTCTTTTCTGGGCTCTCTCTCAGCAGAAGGCAGCATCCCACATTCAGAGAGGATCTACCAACTGGCACCCCTTACCAATGGATTGTAACCATGTGTTATCTCCCAATGTACTATTTTCTGAGCCCTTTGTTCAGTATTTGTGGGTCTTTTAAAATAAAAATTCAACAGATTATGATGGATAACGGTTTCCTAATTATCCACTAGGAGGTATCTGAGGAATCCAGTAGATCTTGTGAAAGAAGAAGGCATCGTCAACTTTGAAAAGGGAACATTGAGATTGCCTGATTTCTTGGTAGTATTGCTAGAGTTTTTTCTCATAAGTTTGCTTGGCCCTTGTATTGGCGAGGGCTGCTGTAACAAATTACTAGATGACTTAAAACGACAGAAATTTATACTCTCTGAAGGCTGGAAAAAAAAGTCAAGGTATTGGCAGGGCCACAATCCCTCTGAAGGTTCTAGGGGTGAATTTCTTCCCTGCCTCTTCCGGTTCTTAGTGGCTTCAGTCAGACCTTAGCTTATGGCTTCATCACTCAGCAATGACTCCTCCTTTTCTCTCTCAAAACTCCCTCTGCCTTACTCTATTATGGTACATGTGGTTACTCTTAAGGCCCATCCTGACAGTTCAGGAAAATTGCCTTCTCTCAAGACCTGTAACTCATCATGTCCTTTGCTACATCTGGTAATATTTAGTTTCTGGGGATTAGAAGGTGGACATCTCTTTTTGGAGGCCACCATTCAGCTCACTACAACTCATCTGAGACTTTTGGGTCACAATATGTTTGAGTAACAAATATAAAGGTAAAGATGGCTTACAGCCCTTTCAGATTGATAAGTTGTTAGGATACTATAGCCTGGTAGAGAAATTAACTCTAAAGGTGATAAGATCTTATTGTCTTGTAGAAAGTTAACCAATCTTGTATCTAACTTGGCAAACTTATTTTGGCATTTCTTTCCCATAGGCCATATCAAGCTCTGTTCCTCAATGCTGATTCTTTCATTAATGAAATAAACAATTTTTCCTTTTTTTTTTTGAGTTGGAGTCTCACTCCTTCGCCCAGACTGGAGTGCAGTGGCATGCACACTCACAGCCATCCCAGTGTCAACCTGCTGGGTTCCAGTGATCCTTCTGCCTCAGCCTTCCAAGTAGCTGGAATTACAGACGTGAGCTACCATGCCCAGCTATTTTTTTTTCTTAATGTAGAGACAAGGTCTCGCCAAGTTGCCCGGGCTGGTCTTGAACCCACGGGCTCAGGCAATCCACTCACCTTGGCCTCCCAAAGTCCTGGGATTACAGGTTGAGCCACCGAGCCCGGCCAATTTTTTCAAATGTAGACACATAGTAGGATATAAACTTTGTGAAAATTTGAAGTAAATGGAAAGATATTCTATGTTCATGTTTAATTGGAAGAATTAATATTGTCAAAATGTCCATACTACCCCAAATGATCTATGGATTCAATTCTATCCCTATAAAACAACAATGATATTCTCCATAGAAGTAGATAAAAGTCACAGAATTTGTATGGAACCACAAAAGACTCTGAATAGCCACATAAATCCTGAGCAAAAAGAACAAAGCTGGAGGTATCACACCACCTCACTTCAAAATATACTACAAAGCTGTAGTAATCAAAACACTGTGGTACTAACATAAAAAACAGACACATTGACCAATGGAACAGAACACAAATCACAGAAATAAACCAATATATTTATGGTCAGTTGTTTTTCTACAAAGGTGCCAAGAACACACAAGGACAGTCTCTTCAATAAATGATGTTGGGAAAACTGCATATCCACATACAGAAGAATGAAATTAGACACTTATTTTATACCATAGAGAAAAATCAACTGAAAATGGACTAAAGACTTAAATATAAGACCTTAAACTGTAAAACTACTAGAAGAAAACATAGAGGAAAAGTTCTCTGTCATTGGTCTGGGCAATAATTTTTTAGCTATAACACCAAAGCACAGGCAACAAAAGCAAAAATGGACAAATGACATTGCATCAAACAAAAGCTTCTGCACAGCAAAGGGAGCAATGAAGAGAATAAAGAGACACCATGTAGCATGGGAGAAAATATTTGCAAACCATACATCTAATAAGGGGTTAACATCTAAAATACATAAGGAACCTAAACGACTCAGTAGCAAAACAACAAATAATGAACAATCTACCAGAATAGACATTTACCAAAAGAAAACATACAAATGGCCAATAGACACTTGAAAAAATGTTCACCATCACGAATCATCAGGTAAATGCAAATTAAAGCCACAATGGGATATTGTCTAACACCTTTTAGAATATCTATTATCAAAAAGATGAAAGATAAGTGTTAGAGAGGATGTGGAGAAAAAGGAATCCTTGTACACTATTGGAGGGAACACAAATTAGTAGAGTCATTATGGAAAACAGTAAGGAGGTTCCTCAACAAACTAAAGATAGAGCTGCCATATGATCCAGCAATCCCATTAAGTATATATCCGAATGAAATAAAATCAGTATGTCAAAAAGAGATCTTCATTCCATATTCATTGCAGCATTATTCACAATAGCCAAGATATGAAATCAATCTATATGTCCATCAATGGAAGAATGAATAAAGAAAATGTGGTATATATACACAATGGAATACTAGTCAGGCTTACAACAGAAGGAGATATACCATCATTTGCAACAAAATGGAAGAGCCTGGAGGACATTGTGTTAAGGGAAATACACCAGGCACAGAAAGATAAATACTACATGATCTCATTTATATGTGGAATATAAAGTAGTTAAATTCATGGAAGTAGGGAGCAGAATGGCAGTTACCAGGCCCCTGGGGTAGGGGTGAGGAGATCTTGGTCAGAGGGTATAAAATTTCAGTTAGACAAGAAAAATAAGTTCAAGAGATGTATTGTACATCATGGTGACTATTGTTAATAACAATATATTGTATTCTTGAAAATCACTAAGGGGGCCGGGCTCGGTGGCTCAGCCTATAATCCCTGCACTTTGGGAGGCTGAGGCGAGTGGACTGCCTGAACCCGTGGGTTCGAGACCAGCCTGGGCAACTTGGCGAAACCTCGTCTCTATGATAAATCAAAAATTATCCAGGCGTGGTAGCGCACACCTATAGTTCTGGCTACTTTGAAGGCTTAGACGGAAGGATCGCCGGAACCCAGCAGGTCAATGCTGGGGTGGCTGTGTGCATGCCACTGCACTCCAGCATGGGCTACAGAGTGTGAATCTGACTCAAAAAAAAAAAAAAAAATAATTAAAAAAGAGAAAATCACTAAGGAATAGATTTTACGTGTTCTTACCACAAAAGTAAGTATGTGAGGTAAGGCACATGCTAATTAGCTTAATTGAACCCTTTCAGAATGTATACATATTTCAAAACATCATGTTGTACATAATAAATATGTATAATTTTTAAGTAAATTAAAAAATTGAAAAGGAAACTGTGCATTTATATAATGTCATAAATGACCCATGAATGGCGCTAGAAGAAAGTGAAAGCCTGAATAGATTTGTCCCAAGGCACTTTTATCAGCAGGCACTTTTCACCAGTGAAATACGACCTGCCTTTCTCCTGAAGCCTGACCTAACAGGACTCCATTATTGTCCCTGGCTTCTTCCCTTCATCAATGTTTCACGACCCGGCCTGGCAGGATTATGAATCACAGGATGCAAAGGGCACCATATATCAGGAAGAAGAGGCAAGATCTCTCTCTCAAAATTCTAGGCTTAAAGCAACAAATGCAAACGGAATCTTCCTATGTGAATGCAACTTTATTTCGATGTACAGTTACTATTCAGGAAAGTGCTATTTTCCACATTGTTAGACAGGCCTTAGGTTATTACTAAAATAACTATTATCTACCTCACACTTTGAAACCATTTCTTTTGCTCCAGGCAACATAAGACAAATGCTATGAAATATAGGTAAACATTGAATGTAAACAGAGGCAGTTTTCAAACTGAGATTAGTATACAGTTAAAGATCCTGGAACTTTTCTGCAATTATGCAGCATGCCCTGACATGCTGGTTTAGGATTGAGAATGATAACACTTATGGTAAAGGTCAGCCTTCCTTTCAATCAAGACATTTCAACATCTAATTGCATTATGGTCAAAAACTGTGGGAAAATATACATAAGTATGTTTGTAAATTGTTGATATTGCTTGGTGCTTAAATGGAGGCATGGTAAACAAAACAAACTCCTGTAAATTTGAGTTGTAGCTGTTTTGACAGCACGTCGAGATCAGTGGTTCTCAAAACTTATTGGGCATCAGAATCACTGAAATGGCTTGCACAAATGAAGACTGCTGGGCCTTATGCCCAGAGATTCTGATTCAGTAGGCCTGAGATGAGGCCCCAAATCTGCATTTCTACACAATATTCCTGGGTTATACTGAGAGTACTGGGCTAGAGACCACATGAAGAACCCTCTGACTTAGATATCGGCACCATGTTTATGTAGTAAAACTCTGGAGTTCACAAATCTACTCTGATGTGGCTACTTCTTTTCTTTTTTGGATCATTTTGAAAAATGCCTCACAGCTATAGCAACCTCCTGGAAATACTTTGGCTTTAAAAATAGTATTTTAATTGGCTTAATTTTAGGATATCGCACTTTCCAAAGAAGAAAGCATTTAGTTCCCCAAGCTGTTGATTGTTCTGAATGATAAGCACTAGGTAAAGGAAGAGAAGAAAAAGAATTTAATGACTCTTTTAAAAAGAATATGGTGGTTTATTCTCTATTCAAATTTATGATTGTGATCAAAATTATACTTTGAAAATGACTGTATTTGTGGCTGTGGTTGTCCTAGCATACTCTGTTGGCTAACCATTATGACAGTCATTCATAGCTTCTCACACAATTGCCTTTATATTATTGCTAGAGGAGAAAAAGGAATTTGCTTAACTGTAGAAAGGGAAAAGGTACCAACTAGCAGGACTTGGGTGTCAGTATAACTCGGTCATTAAAAGCACAGTCTCTGGGGTCAGTCTGTCTGAGGCCAAATCCTAGTTTAGCATTTAATACTAGCTGGTGACCTTGGACAAATTACTCAGTCTTTGTATTCTCATCTGCAAAATGTATCTTCACTTATAGAGTCCCTATAATAATTGAGCACAATAATTCATGTCAATGCACATACAGAGTAAGTGCTCAATCAAACTTTGCTTTTGTTATTATCATCTTTTTGGTTAGTGCCTATTAGGTGTGACTAGCAATTCATTGAAAAGTATCTGTGTTTAGAGCACTTTTGTTCAATGGTTGAAGGAGACTAGTTGGATCCTTGCACTAGAACAGATCATTTAAACACCATTAAACATCATTGACATGCTCAGGATTTTGTTTTCTCTTAATTAGTCAGACATTTATCATTGAAAGTATACACAAAAAGCTGTCCCCTCTGTGTCAGGAGCCAATTCCTAGGGCTTTGTACAGCATAAGGTCCCCATCTCCATCCAGCTATAAAATTCCATGTTGCAGCACATCAAAACCAGTCAGTGCTGATTTTGAAAGGAGATGGACAGTTTACTCTCAGGCATAACTAAAAACTATTATTGAAACCAGTTTAAAAAATGATCAAGAATGAAATTCCATTTTTTTCTGTCCTTTAATTAATTATCAGCTGTTACTTCCACACTGTTTAATTTGACATGCTTTGCTGTTTCCCCTTTTTGTTAGGATTTTTATACCTTATTTTTATACTTCAACAAATGTTTACTGAGATTTCAGTACAGATTTTCAACTACGTTAAAAGTGACCTTTCAGATTTTTCCTTCCTGCCCACCTTCTTTCTTTGTTCCATCCTTCCATCTTTGCTTCCTTCTTCCCTCACTGATAACTCACCGCACGTGGCCTGGACACAAAAGGAATGTTGATGTGGCTTCTGTATGTATCTCAACAAGCAAAACAATGAATATTTATAGTGTATCTGACTGTTTTTATTAGACACAGAGGTCTTGAGACTACTCATCCTTCTAACTTTTTCACTGCCTTGCTTATGGCTTTATAGGCTTTATAAATTCACATTTGTTGAATTGATGTGGACTGAAATGAAAACCATCAGCATTTTTAAAAGTAAGGAGTTGAGAATAAATTTGGGTGAGGGTGGCACAACACAGTGTGTGGCCTCAAATCAGATGGCAATTTTAATTTATTTTACACAGGTTTTGGCAAAAAGTGATAACATTTTTTAAAATTATGTAACTCACATCAACCCTAAAAATGTAAGTAATAATCAGGGTTTGTAACAAGAAAAGAAATAGGTGGTTTGTGAGTTATTGCTGTGAATAAGCATAATGTGGCTGATATGAGGTGGTCTGTCATTAAGAATAAGGGCTTTAGAAGCTAATGAGTATGATTTGAATCCTAGTCCCTCTTCCCCTAAGCAGTGTCACCTTTGGAAAATTACTACTGCTCTTAAAAATTCATTTCCTATCTGTGAAGTGGGGATAATACTAACTCCCAGGATTACTGTCAGCATTTCAAATATTATATACAAGTACAATTTCATGTTACGCAAATAGAGAAGGTATTTAAGAAATGACAGTTACTGGCCAGGCGTGGTGGCTCAAGCCTGTAATCCCAGCATTTTGGGATGCCGAGGCAAGAGGATCGCCTGAGCCCAGGGGTCCAAGATCAGCCTGGGCAACTTGGCGAGACTTCATCTCTACAATAAATCAAAAAAATTAGCCTGGCATGGTAGCATGAGCCTGTAGTTCCAGCTACTTGGAAGGCTGAGGTGGAAGGATTGCCTGAGCCCAGTAGGTCGAGGTTGCAGTGGCTGTGAGTGTGCCACTGCACTTCATTCTGGGCGAGAGGTTGAGACTCCAACTCAAAAACAAAAAGAAAAAGAAAAAAAAAAAGAAATGACAGTGACATGCATTTCTTCTTACATTGATCCTTTAAACATTTAGAAAATGTATCTGTACTTGAAGTTTAAATCATTCTGGTTTGGGATATTGTCAAAATATAAATTGTTCTGGTTTGTATAAATTAAAAGTAAAATTCTAAGCCCCCCAAATGACTGAACGGACCCCCTCTGGACCAAGGGAGACCTGAAAAACTAAATTTCAGGATATGACAGGAAAAGAAGTCAGACATGCTTCATTATACCCACTACCTTTTGGAGTTTAGGTACAACTGATTAGTATTAATATTAAAATAGACATCATAAGATTGACAAAACAGCTACTTTGGAAATAAGATGCCAAATTCCAAGCTGACTCTGATACAGCATTACATGACAGAGAGCAGGCCTTAGGGGAAATAAAGGTATTTTACCCCCAAAACATATTTCTTTGACATAGTTTGAAATGACCCTACAAAACTACTTCTTAGGAAAATTTGCATCTGTAGGGAGTTTCCTTCCCTAGGAAGTGTCTGACACATTTTAGGACATTTACCATCTATTCTCTCTGAAGGAAACTTGGGTTCCACATCTCTCTTTATCTTAACTCAATCATGTCATAAATTCAAATTCTTTAGACAGAGCTTAACTCTTTCAGCCAATTGCAAGTCAGAAAATCTTGAATCCACCTATGACTTGTAATTTCCCCCCTTTGAGATATCCTACCTTTCCAGGCTGAACCAATGTATACCCTTCATGTATTGTTTTTTGTCCTTGCCTGTAAAATTCTGTCTCCCTAAAATGTATATAACCAAGGTGTAACCCAACCACCTTGAGCATACATTCTCAGGACCTCATAAAACTGTACTCCCTGGCCATGGTCACTCATTATTTGGCTCAGAATACATTTCTTTAAATATTTTACAGACTTTGGCTTTTCATCAACATTTAGAATTATGACTAAGCGAAAGGAAGCATTTCTATGCCAAAGCCAGCAAAATCAGTGAGTTACATGATTATTGCTCAGCATTTGGAGAGCCTGGCTGCCGCACATTCTGGTGAAATCTAACTGAAGTTTTCAAAAGTCTGTCTTGAAACTCCCCTTCCAGTATCCACACTAGAAAAAGAAAAGCTTGAACCATCAGTCCCAGTAGAAGCTCAATTCTTTTTCTTTTTCTAATCATTATCTTAACCCATTTATGGGGAAAGTTAATCTTACATCATTACTTCCTGTGTTGTTCTTTAATTCTTCAAATGTTTTTAGATTTTATGACTTTTAAAGGCAATTAACATTAAGGAATACTAACTACACAGTTTTCATAAGTGTCAATATGCAGATTGTATAATTTATTACTCTGCCACTCTGTTTAGTGTACTGATGGGGCTCAGAGAAACGATACCCCCAAAACATGGTGCTTTTTTATGCTGAGTACTTTGAACTAAAGAAGCAGCCTCAGAACCAAGGTCTCTCTGACTTTCTCTTGTTCCACTGTCTCTCGCCCCTCTGCCTCCCTGAAGCACAGCAAGAGACATTCTCTGAAGTTCCCAGAAGGAATGCAATCTCATCAAACAGGGAATATTAAATCATGGGAAGGAAGATTGGAGATGACGTGACAAACTTTGTCTCCGGCTATTGTCTATTTTTCAGGACCATTCAATCATTTACTTTCCCTTTAAAAGTACCAGCATCTCCCATTTCCCTCTTGCCTATGAAGAGTATATTTAAACTTCAATCATCTGGCCCTTCTTTGAGTTTCATGCTTTGTGTGACTCCCACAGCACTTGCGTGTTAATAAATTTTCTCCTGTTAGTCTGTCTACTGTCTGTTTTGCAGACTCAAATTCTTGAACCTTCAGGGGGTGGAAAGAAAGTTCCTTTCATTCCTATAGCATTCAAAACATTATTTGAAAGAGACTAGACTATGTGTTTCCTTTTCCTCATCTTGAAAAGAAAATGAGAAAGCATATGAATTCTTCACATTGTGAACTTCCATTTTTTTGTGAATCTGAATTTTGATTTTTAAACAAGGTCCTCACCTGTTAAGTTGCTGCCTTACATAATATATGTTAGCTTGAGAGAGAAGAAAACATTTCCTTGATTTTCCTGTGAACCATCTGAGAGATGGTTTTAAGCTGCATTTTTTATACCACCTTTATCATCATTTCACTTTATCTATATAAAAAGTTCACATATTTAAGAGTAGTATGCTTCTAACGGTATAAATATCTTTTTGTCTTTTATCACAAGTAGATTGATCAGGCTATTCTCTAACTGCTATGTTTGTGAGACTTGGTGTTTCAGATATACTAAACCCCAAATCATGAAATTTTCCTAATTTAACCATAGGCTGGAATTAAAACTAGGAGAGGATGAATTTCCTTAGCATAGCCAAAATCTTTGATAAGTAAACATGCAATGTGTTTAAAAAAAAAAAAAAACTTAGCTAAAGGATCCATTTTTACAAATAGTTGATAACCCTTTCTATGATTTGGATATGGTTTGGCCCTGCCAAGTCTCATGTTGAAATCTGATCCACAGTGTTAGAGGTGGGGGCTTGGTGGAAGGTGTCTGTGTTATTGCCATAGGGGGGATCCCTCGTGTGTGGCTTGGTGCTATTCTCCCAGGAGTGAGAGTTCTCACTAGATGAGTTCCCTGAGAGCTAGTTGTTGAAGAGTCTGGCTGCCACCACTGCTGCTGCTCCTTCTCCTCCTCCTCTTCTTCCTCCTTCTCTTCCTCTTTCTTCTCTCTCTGTCTACCTGCTCCCATCATGTGGCAGGTTCCCCTTTGCCTTCTGCCATGAGTGGAAGCAGCTCAGGGCCACCACTTGATGCAGACGCCAGTGCTATGCTTCTTGTACAGCCCGCAGAACAGTGAGTCAAGTAAGCCTTTTTTTTTTTAATCACCCAGCCTCAGGTATTTTTTTTTTTATACCAACACAAATGGGGATGAAGACAACCCTCTACAAGGATTCACTAAGATTTATCTAGATAGAAAACTCTCATAGTGCATTTAAACCTATGCTTTGGAAGACATATAGAGAACCTCAGACAAGCTTTTCAAATCACATGGTGTTTGCTTAAAGTAAGGCACGCTGGTGGGTATGTGGAAGGACAGTGTGGTGGGATGGAATCAGACAACCAGCAGGAGAGTGGCAGTCATTGGAATAATAAGATAAATGCATCCTGAGTCTCTATGGCAACCAGGAAGCCCAGCAGATCCTCCACCCCAGCTCCTGTAGAGCAGCCCACCTGTGCCAAGTCTTACCCTGCTCTAGAACAAGCGGTTTTATTGCTACATTAAATTGTTCCAAGGAATCCAGTTTATGAAACAGTACCGATTACTTTGGCTAAGTCTAAATCTCTAATGCACTCATCAAGACATGTTTTCCAGATAAATGGTATAAATTTTCTTTTTAAAAAGATACATTTAGAATGAGGATAAAGGAAGAAAATTCACTTTCATGCTACATTTACTATTCATTAAGGTTTGCAGGGCTATTTGTTCATGCAAGTTAGTGGACTTGTTTCCAGCAGATTCTGGGAGCAGTAATGTCCTCTCTTACGGAGGGTGGCATGCTTGTAGGGGGTGCTACTGGTGGCTTAGAAAGGTTTCCAGCAGCCTTTCATTTCAAGATTTCATCTCTATCTGTGACCACCTTCTCTCTGCCACTTACTAGTTGTGGGTATATAGACAAATTTCTTCATCTCACTGTGCCTTAGTTTTCTTGTCTATAAAATGGTGGTAATAATTTAACTTACCTTATCTTACCCACTATATCACACTTATTTTCATTTAACCATTTGACAGAATCAAATAAGCTAATGTATATTAGAAGTCCTTATCATAGCACTCAATGATAATTGCTATTATCATAATTATCTTTTTGTTTAACATCAGATAAAATATTTCCCTTCTTAGTTTCAACATCTTATCTTGTAAACTCAAGGAAATTTATCTTACTCATTTCATCTCACTTATTTTCCCTAAGCACCTAGTATTACCTCAACTAGATTGTGGAATACATGAGCATGAACATATACAACTTAAGAGATCTTTGTGGTTTAAGCTCAAGGTTGCAGCCTTGAAAATTTTCTAAAGGAATGAAAAGATTGAAATTGACTTTGGCCTTCTTAGAACCATAGGATATGTGGCCTTAATCACAGGCGATAACTAGTTACAGACAAGTTGGTAATGCTGGAGTTAAGGGTCAAGTAGTGAACAGACAGATCTGGTTCACACCCTGCTTTCACGAGTGATTAGATAGGTGTCCCAGGAAAATGTGTTTGGTTTTACTGAGACCAAGGCATTTCTGTAAAATGAGGCTCATAATTCATAGGATTATTTGGGTTTTATGTATAACACATTAAAAGCACACAGTAAAGTCCTTAATACTTAGTGGGCACTCATAAATGATGGTTCCTATTATTGTCATCATTACTGCTAATCCTATAATAATATATTCCTCAGCATGAAATTTATTTTAATGTGAAGCCAGGATACTGATGTGTAAGACCTTGTTCCACAAGGTATTCATGTGAATGAAAACTCAAAATGTAATTCCCTCATCTTTGTGCTGTTATGTAAAGAGTGCTAATACTGGAGTAGAATGGATTTCATTATCACAAAATAATAGAAGAGTAAAAGGTAGAACAAGGGAAAAGTGCTAAGTATCCAGTGAATTCGTTAACACATTTTTAGCCAAATATGTATAGATATATACGTATCTATATATTCAACTATTTTAATCATTGAGATTGCTACTGTGTGAGAAAGCACGTGAAATACAAAGTACAGAAAAATACTTCAAACTTTTTGCGCAAATTAAAATAAAACATTTACACTATGTATTATCTATTATAAAAGATAAGTTCATTAGAGAATCAATTTTGTTACCTGTGTTGGAGTCACTAATTCCAACTCTGAAGCTGACTCAGAGTTGAGGGCACTTTTCCCACCACTCAGTTCCGGCTGAGATCTGTGCTCTGAGGACCTAAAAGGATGCATTAAAGAAATTGATGTATATACCAGGAAACACAATCAACTGGAAATCCAGCCAAGAAACTTGGGCAAATTGGATCATTGAAAGCCATGATAACAGAGCTCTCATCAAAATTCTGATGATAAAGATAAGTTTTATATATTTCAGACTTTAAGTGTCTGCAATATACCAGTATTATTATCTATGATTAAGTTAGAAATCAGTTCATTTATCAGAAAAAAGTAAATAAATGCAATACCATTTTTGTTGCAGAAATTCTGCATTATATAGAAAGTATTTTTTTTTTAGCGTGGACATCTCACAGCTGTTCCAGGTGTGAGTATATCTTTATTCAGAATTTGAACTGTCATAGTAAGTGGAGATGCGGAAGGACAGCAGGAGATTGAAACAGGCTGCTGGCCCTTAGGAAACTTCAAAAACATGCTACATTCAGCTCAGGTGGCCAGATAGTCTCATAGGTACCATAAGTTATTCTTAATTACTGCATTATCTGATAGGGATAATTGAGAAAGCCAGAAAAGTTTACCTGTATAATCAGAAAAATTTAACAATCATGTATGTAATATGTTGAGTATACTCATACACATATGTATGCATATGTACCTATTTTGACAGTCAGCACAGTTTCACATTCGAAAAATAATTGATACATGTTGAATCTCAAACTTTCCAAAATCCTTATTGACTAAATTGACTTAAATTTTGACAAGTCAGATGAAATAATTTAGACTTTGTAGAAGCCACAAATTAAAAAAAAAAAAAGAGCTAATTAGCATTGTTGTATAGGGGGTTATATGTGATGCCAAGTATTTGGATTGACTTAACTCATTGACTGTTTCAGGACATGAGAGAAACATTCAAAGTTGACACAAAAATGGCTATTTTCTAGTATCAAAATACCTTACCATAAAAGCTCTTTTGATCCAGTTCTAGATGAGCATGATTTTCGCTCTGCCATTGGATGCCCCTTGCTATTTCGATCTCCATGAAACTTAACATCATCCCATTTTTCCAGTTGTGTTTGAATGTCTATTTGGGAGACAGGAGGGGGATGAGGGGTGGGGAGAGCATAAGGTGCCGAGAGAAGAACAGAGATAGATTATGATTATGACTGAGAAGTCTTATGCAAGTGATCTTGAGTTGATGGATAATCTCAAACCCCAAGACCAAACTTCACCTTCCAAATTAAAGCATGTGTAGCTAAATTAAAATGAGACCCATTAAGATAAACTGCATTGCACCAGCAGTTGAAGCAATCAAGTTGTTTTACCTGAATGTATTTCTGAAGCTAAGTGCATCTGAGCCCTGATTTTTGAGCTTGTGGGATCCAGTAGAGAATGTGCCTATGGAGTGGCACCCTGTCAGCTCCCAGGTAGGGAGGTAGGTGGCTTTGGGGCATTTCTGGTGTGTTTCCAGAAACACATTCTGTTTAAAGGAATGAGCTTCTATGTTGAAAGGAGGTGGGAAGAAACCAGAACATTTTTACGGCTATTGTATAGATCACTTTTTTTTTTTTTTAACCAAAGAAAAGAATTTATAATGGGGACAGAGATAAGGGAGGCAATGAAGAAAGCCAAGACAATGCTAGACCCATTTTCTCCCTGTGGCTTAATTCTTTTTTTTTTTTTTTTTTTTGAGTTGAAGTCTCACTCCTTTGCCCAGGCTGGTGTGCAGTGGCACGCACGGTCACGGCAACCCCAGCGTCGACCTGCTGGGCTCCAGCGATCCTTCTGCTTTAGCCTTCCAAGTAGCTGGAACTACAGACATGCGCTACCACGCCCAGCTATTTTTTATTTTATTGTAGAAGTGAGGTCTCACCAAGTTGCCCGGGCTGGTCTCAAACCCGCGGGCTCAGACAATCCACTTGCCTTGGTTTCCCAAAGTGCTGGGATTACAGGCTGAGCCACCTAGCCCAGTCTGCTTAATTCTTACAGATAAGGAATCTGGCTGGATTCTCTCTCGTTAACAGGTACGTGACTGTGAACAAACCACTTAAACAATCTTGGGGTTCAATGTTTTCATTTATAAAAAGATGAGTTTGCAGTTAGTGTTCTCCAAGGTCATTTTTTCCTTTCTTTTAAAAATTGTGGTAAAATATTCATAACAAAATTTACTACGAACCACTGTAAAGTGTACAATTCAGTAGTATTAGTATATTCACACTGTGGCGCAACCATGGCCACTATTTATGTACAGAGCTTTTCATCATCCCAAACAGAAACTCTGTACCCATTAAAAATGAACTCCCCATTCCTCTTCCCCCCAAACCCTGGTTCCTTGTATTCCACTTTCTGTCTTTATGAATTTGACTGCTCTAGGTAACTCATATAAATAAAATTATACAATATCGATAGAGTATTCCTTATCCAAAAGGTTGTTTTGCCTGGCTGTCCCTGGGCCTTGTGTTATTTACTCACTTGTCTCTCTCCTGCTCCCTAGACTGAGTGCTCCTGGAAAACAAGATTCATGTTTCATTTGTATTTGTAGCTTCAGTGCCGAGCATGGTGCCTGGCATCTACCGAGCGCTTAGTACATGTGGGCTGAATACATAAATGAATGAATCGATATCATTCATGCAAAACCAAGCTTCCCAACAGTGATTCAACCTAAGCACAAAAGGAGCTATGTCCTGCCCAGTTTACTACATGAAATTCACCTCTTCTACCCCTTCATTCACTGTTTTAATGTCATTTGTGGAACTTTCCTGTTGTATCAACACCACAGGGCAAGGTTGAGCCACAGCAGCTGCAAACTACTGCCTTACCTAAGTCCAAGGATGAAGTCTCCGGGACTCGGAGGGGCTGGGCTCTCTGCTCAGCATCTGCACTGATGAGGTCAGATCCATCGGCCTTTTTCTTGAGGGATGAGGTTTTTGATGAAGATTCTGGCTTCTTGGCTTTGGTTTGGGTCTGAGAGATGGGTTCACTCAGGTCGAGGAGATCTAAGCCAGTGGTCAGTACTATCAGAAACAGAATAGGTTAAGATAACCTTGTTTACTGCTCTGAAATATTTTTTAAAATAGGTTTTAGTTGAATACAGAAGGATTTTGTGTTTGTAGGATAAGTTAGAGACACCAAATTAAGCCAGCTCATCACCGACTTATAAAGACAGTTTTTTAGACTGGGAAGTTTACTGCATGTATCCTTATATTTGGCCTGGTACAAACCAGTAAGACAGGACTCAAATCAACCTCAGCAGTGATGAAGCTTTGAATGAAATTAAAATGATAAAACAGACTCTGAGTTCAGGTACTATATTTTCTGTATTGTTTTGCTTTATTTTTACTGAAGGTTTATTTTAGATTGCAGTGTTTCCAGAGAAGGATCAATCTATCATATTCAGAGACTAAGTGACGTTTTTGAATGTCTTTGAGTTTTAATTTTAAACAATAAAGTATAGGGGATATAAAGGAATGCTGTTAATCATCTTTTATTTAATTAAGCAGTTCAATCAGGAAATGGCATGCTGTTTGTGCTCACACTAGAGAGGTATTTTATAATCCATAGTTGATGAATAGGTACACATGTTAATGCCTTTGCTGTTTAATATGCAAATTTAAATTTCAATGTAACAGACTATAAAACTGTTACACTTTTACTCCTAGCAGGTTGATTACATTGTATTAAACACTCTAATAAAGGCAGAAATAATAACTTG
Organism: Tarsius wallacei; assembly: GCA_963574415.1. NCBI lineage: Eukaryota > Metazoa > Chordata > Mammalia > Primates > Tarsiidae > Tarsius > Tarsius wallacei. Next base: position 19,224 of record CAUYQG010098690.1, read on the forward strand.
TTCAAAAGCAAACTAAGCAAATAAGAATTTAAAAAGCAAGTTTTATAACCTTCAATTCTTCTTTTACACTACAGTGCAAGTAACCAGTGTTTGAATAGCTCATTGTGAGAAATAGAAAATTCAAATTAAAGAAGGTCCCTCCAGCCTTCCCACCAGCCCCTGCTGTTTTACTGGCCCCAGCTTCTGAGCGGGCTTGGTAGCTTTCTGGCCTAAAATCTGTTCACCCAGCTCACTTAGGGAAGCCATGGAAGAACAGAGAAACTCTTTGTGTTAACCCTCACTGGCACAGTCTACAACAATGACTGCACCACTCCCTCTCATTAATCTCCCAGCTTTCCCTCTAGGTGAGGAATGAACTGTTGATATGATACTCATCTGTGTGCTTCACCCTCGTACTCAAGGCAGGGTCGGGGCTCAACTTAGCTGACAACTAGGATGTCTTTAGTACTGCACTGACTTCATGAGCTAATCATCTCTAGGGGATCCTTAAGACAGTGTGTCAAGTTATACTTTTTTTTCTGATTCCCATTCCAAGTCACAGGGGTTGTGTGTTGCTGGCAAAGTGAAAGATTCCGCTCTATCATTGCTTAGCTGTGAGTCTTGAGGTAAGTTTCTTGACCTCTTTTGAGTTTCAGTCTCCTCATCTGAAAAACGAGGAGTTAATAGCTTGCCTTTTAGGTATAAGATGAGGATTAAGTGATCTACTATATACAAAGTGCCAGGCATACAACAGGTACTCAATACATGTTATTTCCATTCTTTGGTGGCCAATTTGAGATGTTTTTCTTTTCTTTTTGTTGATCTTTTTACTATTCCTTTTTCGAAGGTGATTCCTTTGCTATTTGCTATTTATTTTTCAGAGGAAAAAACCAGATCTGTATGTCGAGAGAAAGAAAAATGCTCCTGAGAATAAAACTGAGGATGAGACAAATACATTGGCTCTACAAAGAATCCTATGAAGTAAATTTATCATAAAATTTCCTGAAAGTGTCAGCTTATCTCAAGTGAGTATTTGTGGGGAGATGGGAATCACTTTCCAATGTTAAGATGCCCTGAGATATGAGAAGTGTTTTGAGTCTAGGAAGTACTTCAATGCAGAGGGAAATAAGTAGCATTCAGAACTAAGCTGCCTGGCTTACGTCTAGAAGTTAAGCACGGAAGGCAGTAAAAATAGGCTAGAACGCCACACACTTCATATCCACTGAACACTTAAATAGAAATTTCCAGAACACTGTTACCTTGGCAAGGAGTTAAGACCTGACGTGATTTCCTTATAACAGAAGGAAGTTGATGATAGTCTATGGAATGCTATATATGTATTTTTCCTAATTGTACAATTAAGAATTAGTCACTTGCTCCTAGACTTCTTTTAGAAGCAAATTATATAGGAATTGTCTACTCGTATATAGAAGTACATTTGTTATTGAATAATAACTGGTGAGCATTAATTTAATTCTATATCTGCTTCTTGCCATTCAGAATAAATGAATTACCAAGAGTGAATTGCGAATTCAAACTTGGCTCAGTAACGTGTCCTCTTCCAAAGTGTCCTAGGCACTGCCTGCATTTGTTCTGAGCTCTCTGTTCCTTTGTTCTTTTCCTTGTAAATGTGAACCAAATGCTTGGCACACACAAAAGGCCTAATTGGTTACCCAGTTGATAAAGGAGGCGGCTTGGAGGTCAGACAGCAAACTTTGAAGCCGAGAGAGTCCCTAGGGACCACATTTTCAAACACCAAGAAGGGTGGGTGCAGCCTTTCATTCTCTAATCACATTTTAGCATGAGTGAGTCCTTTAGTTAGGACTTAAAAATGAAGGTCTTACTGCTTCACATGTGCTGCGGAGACAGCAAGCCTTGGCATGGGGGAGGGTGTCTTTTCTGCTGACTTTCTTAACCTATTTTAAATGTTCTTTAGGTACATGAAGGTTTGGGTTCCAGCATCTGTGTGCTTAAATTAAGAGCACAGAGGATAACCTTCCCTCACAGTGAAAGTGAAAATGTGTATGTAGCGATAGGTGTGTGTGTACATGTGTGCACGCATACCTCTGTGTGTGTGTGTAAACCCAATAAAGTATCTTCTGAGTATAATCTTAGTCACACAGACTTTTCTCCATGGACTACATGTCAGTTGCCACTCACAGTTTCATAGGCTATGGGGTTCCATTTCCCAAAAGAAGTCATTCCCTTCACTTCTGTCTGTCACAGTGAGGTGACTCCCAGCTAGTGGCTTCTGAACAGGTCTCTATTAGCCAGTTACTCCTTGTAGCACTTTGACCTGTCTTCCTCTTTAGTTCAGCAAACTCATTTTGATCTTGATGTTATATAGCCATTGCACATAAAATAAGGCAGCACAGGACAGTGGTTAAGATTGCCTGGGTTCAAATACTTACCCTGCTATGTACTAGCTGTGTAACTCTGGGCAAGCCATTTAGTCTCTCTGAACATTAGCTTGCCTACCTAAACTAAGAATACAACTCTATGTCATAAAGTATTCAATGAAGTGCTTTATTTAAAGCCCTCAGAACAGTGTTGGAAGCATAATCATGATTCAAATAAATATTCTTACCAGGAGATTCTATTGAAAGCACTCATGCTTGACGCAGACTCTGGACATATGAGGCTGGAAGTGATTTTAAAAACTATATATTGAGCATACACAATATGGTAGTGCTTATATTATAAACACTTCCACATAAGTGTTTAATACACATAACATCCCTATGTAAATCCACATAACATCCCTATGCAAAAGGTATTGCTATATTTAGCTTTACATACAAGAAAGTGGAGGCTTGGAGATATTAAGCAATTTGTCCAAAGTCACACAGCTGGTGTGCTAGAATAATGCCCCCCACCCAATATGTCCACATTATAATCTTGGAACCTGTGAATTTGTTACCTTGACATATCACATGGCAAAGGGGATTTTTCAGATGTAATTAAATTAAGGATTTTTTTTGAGTTGGAGTCTCACTCTGTCGCCCAGACTAGAGTGCAGTGGCCACTCTCGGCCACTGCAGCCTCGACCTGCTGGGCTCCAGGCCTCAGCCTCCCAAGTAGCTGGAACTACAGGCACATGCTGCCATGCCCGGCTAATTTTTGATTTATTGTAGAGATGAGAGCTCACCAAGTTGCCCAGGCGGGTCTCGAACCCACGGGCTCAGGCAATTCACTCACCTCAGCCTCCCAAAGCTCGGGATTACAGGCTGAGCCACCGAGCCCGGCCTAAATTAAGGATTTTGAGACAGGAAGAGTAATCTGGATGATCCAGGTGGGTCCAGTGTAATCACAGGCGTTCTCACATAAGGGAGTCAGGAGGGTTAGAGTCAAGAGAAGCAGGATGGAAACCAAGGTGAGACAGGGAGAGGGGGAGGGGAAAGGGGAGAGAGAGAAAGAGGGGGAGAGGAAAAAAAAGTGAAAGGGGGGAGAGAAAGAGAGAGACAGAGACAGAGAGAGACGCTGGTTTTGAAGATGGAGAAAGGGTCTACAAGCCAAAGAATTGCAGGTGCCCTCTACAAATGAATTGGCTCCTAGAGCCTCCGGAAGAACAGCTCTGTTGACATCTTGACTTTAGGATGATAACTTTGTGTTGTTTTAAGCTACTACATTTGTGGTAATTGTTACAGCAGCAATAGGAAACTTGTGCATCTGGTATGTCAGTGCCCATGCCAGTATCCAAACACAGAACACTGGTCCCATCTCTCTAAAGCCTGTGCCATTAACCACTCCTCTTTAGACTTTATGGGAACCCCTAGGCAGTGTGCTGACACTATTGATATGGCTTTGATTTGTTTGTTTAGCAGTTTGGGTAGTCTAAGCCATGATTTAAATAGTGGCAATCTCAGAAACTTGGTTTTTGGTATACCTAATTCCACTGTATAAAATTTCCTGAAGTTGGAACACAATAAATTACCAAAGTATTTGTTTCCAACATCTCAAGAACATCTGACTGAAGACCACAGCCCATTGAACTAGAAGTTTCCACAGAGCACTGAAAATGTTAATAAATACTAGATTACTTGGGCCTTGGGAGGTGAGGCTGCTTAAAATGGAATAAAAAAGCCCCTATGAGGAAGCCCTGTTTTGATATTTTGGTGGAAAGCACAATGCCACTAACACTGCTACAGTGTAACGAGCCTTAGATTTTGGTGAATTTCACTGTAATTGACCAGAGAGGACAGATGTAGGGCAACCCTGACTGGTGCAGTCAATGAATGTGCCTCCAGGAGCTGATAGAACCTCTGTTCTGTCTTGTAAGCTACCCTGGCATCCCAGAAAACATAGTTGGTATTCTCTAATACAATGGTTACAAAGTAAAGTCATTTAGGCAGGAATTTGCTAATGATGTCAAATAGATATAGTGGATGTAATGAATTCATTCAACTTTTTAATTGAAATATGTAATTGAAACTACTGTGTGTCTCAAACTTCTAAGCACTCTCAAGAAGCATGCCATTGGTTTAGGGCTATTAGAAATTCATAAAAATGTATTTTGTAAATATTACACCAGTTTTACAGTTAAGATATTTTATTAGGTGGCTGTGGTGGGATTATAAACTTTATTAAGTATAACTTTTCCTTATTTATTGGGGTCCTATTTATAGTTACACAGGCTAATGAAATTTTCTTAAACCATGAAAAATGTTTCTTCTGCAGTAACTAATGGCTCAAGTTTATGAATAAAATGCTTTTAGATTATGTAGCTCAATAAGTGCAAACCAACGACTCTCTGCTTTTCTTAATTTTTAGAAGAGTCTGATCTATACTTTGACATATATTAGATTCGTTGAGAGATCACAAAGCAATACATTATTGTTGCAAATTGTATAGTATTACTTGTGCTATAATATAATCACTATCTTAAAAATACCTATCGTCTAGTTACTTTCAGAGCATTTGCTATATGAAACTGTATAATATATATTTATTTGCCTTTTAAAATCAAGCATATTAGTTATTATCTCAGCTTATCTACATCCAGGCATACAGTTTGAGAGAGTCAAGGAATTAACTACCTGCACTGCAGATGAATTTAAGAAAATTTAGGATGTTAGTGGGAAAAAATAGAAAACATCCTTATTTGATCAGCTTGAAATTATCATCACTGAATGACAAAAAGTTAATCTTAAGGTGAAAACAAGCAGAAAGCAAAAAATGATAATTTTTGAAACACTTAAGAAAAAATTATAATTCAGAACTTCTAAGAGGCAAAAGATATGTTCTTTTAGGGTTTGCAGAGAAAAAATTACATCCTTTGGCTGACCTTTGAAAAAGATACATGTTTCCTATATTGTTTACTTTGTATAGATTTATATAAGTATTGCATTCCTTAGGAATTTAAAAAATATAATGTTTCTGCCTTGAGATATACCTTTAAGATTTAAAAACACACTATCAGGCTGAGTGTGGTGGCTCATGCCTGTAATCTCAGCACTATGGGAGGCCAAGGGGAGGATTGCTTGAGGAGTTCAGAGAGGGAGGATTGCTTGAGGAGTTCAGAGAGGGAGAGGGGGAGGGGGAAGGAAGGAGGGAGAGGGGAAGGGAGAGGGAGAGGAGGAAGGGGAGGGAGAGGGAGAGGGAGAGGGAGACGGATATACCCTATCTCTACAAAAAATAAAAATAATTAGCCAGGCATGGTGGTGTACACCTGTAGTCCCAGCTACTTGGGAGGCTGAGGCAGGAGACTTGCTTGAGTATAGGAGTTCTAGGTTGCAGTGAGCTGTGATCTTACCACTGCACTCCAGCCTGGGCAACAGAGTTAGACCTTATCTCAATAATACAAGACAAAACAAAACATGCTATCAAACCAGCATCTTCCTTCAGATGCAGTGAATAATGAGACTGAAAAAAGAAAGAAAGAAAGAAAGAAAAACATAGTCTCAGAATGCTATTTTCCCAGACCCCTTATTCTGGAGAGTGTTATGGATTGAATGGTTTGTGTTGAAGCCCTAACACCCAACCCACCTCAGAATATGATCTTATTTAGAAATATGTCATTGGAGATGTAATTTAAGATGAGGTCATATTGGAGTAGGGTGGGTCTCTACTTTAACATGACTGGTGTCCTTTTAAAAAGGGGAAATTTGATCACAGAGACAGACACACACACAGAAAACACCATATGAGGACTGGAGTTATACTGCCATAAACCAAGGAACTACCAGAAATTAGGAGAGATCCTCTCCTCCTTCAGAGGGAGCATGACCAAATTGACAGCTTGATTTTGGGCTTCTAGCCTCCAGAACTATAAGATGATAAGTTTCTGTTGTTTAATCAACTCAGTTTGTAGTGCTTTGTCATGGCAGCCCCCTGACTAATAGGACAATGTTGTAGAGATTGGCATGAACAGAAATTACACATTCTTTTTCTCCTCTATTTTACAGATCTCTCTTTTACATGTTTAGAAAAATCAAGGTGACAGGAAGCTTTTGGATCAAATCTCATAATGCTCTCTCAGGGTGGGCCCTTCCTAAGTGACTAGTTTTCCTATTAGTGAGAATTAGAGGAACTTCTCAGGGCATACAATTCTCATGCATTTGCCTGCAATTAGAGACTCAAGGCTCGCTGTATTTTTCTGGGGTAGCTCTCCTGTTTTGGAGAGGTGAAGTCCGGTTTCGTGGATCAGGGAAATGAATCTGACCTGATAGTCTCTGAACTTGTTTAATTTTCTGCCTAGAATGTACCAAGTACCATTTTATTTTATTTTTTGATTATTCAAAGTGATAGTTGAATTTGGAAAGTGATTGCTGTGGTATGTTATTTAAAAAAAAAGTTAATACAATTGAAAAGGAAGGTGTTGGGAATACATACAGTCCTCATCTTGAATTCTAGCAGAAATGGTCACAACAGTTAGATCTTACATGGTGTTAGGCACTTTAATATATTGTTTCACTGAATTTTCCCAAGTAACTTATGAGATATAGATCTTCCTGAGACTTAGTTAAGCAACACGCCTGCAGATACAGAGCTGGGGTTTGAACTCATGGAGTTCAGAACCCAGGAACTGCAGGCTATCACTTCACATAGGCGCCTCTATCTCATGTCAATTACTCTTGTTGTAATTTTTAGCATTTTGGAAAAATCATCGTTTCCTTCTGTGGTTTTCTTTACTTAGAAATATAATGAAAATATGCAAGCTAACAGCAAGCTGAGGCCAAGATGGCAAAATGGAACAAATGTAACAAGACAGTGTGTGATTATCCCTTTCTTTTTCCATTAAATTCCGCTCCACACATCCAACATAACCTTTGTTCTTTGATTCTGAACATCATTTTTTTACTCTTATTTGAACGACATGCCTTTGAATGTGAATGCTGACCGAACAAAATCAATGCGGAAAGGCTGCCTCTGCTAGGGAAGCGTAATTGATGCCCGTGGCATCCTGCACTCATTGGATTAATACTTACTGAGTGCCTGCTCCTGCATGTGATAGGCACTGAGCAGGTGATGGTTTACTGTTTGAGAATGTTTAATTCCAGAAGACAGTTCAAATGAATTGTTGTAAGAGGGAGCAAATAACACATTTACATGGCAGAAAATGAAACTGGCCCTACACTATCCTAAGGTTGCGGGACATTTTAATTGTCATTTAAATCCACTGGAAATGACTGCCACATTTTTATTTTACCGGACTTTTGTTACACAAAATGTTTCTGGAAATAATTGCGTATTAGCCAGAACTTGAAAAACTTTATTCTGGCTGGGCTCAGTAGCTCAGCCTGTAATCCTGCGCTTTGGGAAGCTGAGGTGAGTGGATTGCCTGAGCCCGCAGGTTCGAGACCCGCCTGGGCAACTTGGCGAGACCGCATCTCTACAATAAATCAAAAAATTAGCCGGGTGTGGTAGCGCATGCCTGTAATTCCGGCTACTTGCAAGGCTGAGGCAGAAGGATCCCCGGAGCCCAGCAAGTCGAGGCTGCGGTGGCCGGAGCGGCCACTGCACTCCAATCTGGGCGACAGAGTGAGACTCCAACTCAAAAACAAAACAAACAAAAAAAACCCCAACTTTATTCTGAAATAGATGCTTTTGTTTTAAAGATTTTCTAATGTAATGTGACTTGAAATATGAGTATGTAAATACAAAAATATGCATTAAAATGATTCATTGTTAGTAATGGTACACTTAATGTTCAGCAAAATTAGTTGGGTCATATACATTGCAGTTTCTTCTATAATGAAACTGATTCATGGATTTATGCTGAATAGCATATGTTCTAAAGTTTAATTTGGTTGCAAACATTATTCCCCACTTAAAATGCATCACCGAAAAAAATATGCATTTTAGTATTATAGTTACAATGAACTCTACTTGAGGAACAGTTAAGAGTGAAAGAATTACCGGCTGTATTGGATGTTACTGGCCTGGCTATTGCCTCCGATTTGGTTTCACAGAGAAAGTCATCGATGGAGGGACTCAGGAGGGGTCTGCTTTCCTGTTGCTCATTCACCAGCTGAGAACAAACGAACACAGGTGTCAAAAGACTTTGTTAAACTTCAGAATCAGGTGATTAAAATGCAGCCTTGCAACAAAATGAAAATAGCAAGCCTATCAAAAATAAATACATACATAAATAAATAATGGGGCGGGGTGAGGAAGAAAAAAATACCAAGGGATAGGGAACGAGCCTTTTAGCACTGTCAACATATTTTGATGCAGCCAACTTCAATGTTTAAAGCTCAAGCCTTTTACTCCCTCCTGGAATAGTTTTTGAATTACCCCTAATTTCAATATGTAGAAAATAACACCTGTTGTTAATAATTGATGCTAATGGCCAATCCCACACCTCACTCAAAAGCTCCTATTAAAACTTGGAACAGTAGTTTCAGACTCTGAGGGACACGTCCTGGTGAGGATGGGTCAGTGTTTATGTGGAAAGTGCAGACACAGGGATCTGTGAACTAGATAAATGCTTGCCTTTCTCCCTCCCTTAAAAAGCTCAAGTCACCTAAAACACATTCACTGCATTTCCTTGGAATGCTTTTGTAATATAAAACAAATATTATTTTAGAAGAGTAGAAAATATTGTTATATTAGCTGTATTGGTATCCAGTAGATATATTTGTGAAAATCTATAAGTCAAACATATTTCTGTTAATTCAACATATTTTCCCATTAGCTTGTTCTCTAATTTCAGCAATCTTTCAGTTTGATTTTTAGTGGATCTTTAGTTACTAGTGGCAGCCAATTATTTGCTTTCAGTTATTCTGCTCCTCTTTGAATCCAAACTTGTTCGAAGTATGTTTCTATGGTTAAGGAAGAAAATATACTATGATGCACAAAGTGGTTAATTCCTAAGCTAACTGTCTTAGCTTTTTGGGACTTTTTATGTTGGCCTTTCTTAAAATAGGCATAGTCATCTAATTTTATACTTATAAGAAAAGATGTGGCTAACGATCTCTAGATTTTCAGGTGCTTATTTATAAAGTATTTTAAGAGACACATAAAATAACAAATGAAGTGCTTTAGGGTATTGCCAAATCAAAATATTTTATATTATTCTATTCACTTTCACCTCATTGTTTCTTTGGTAATGTGTCAGGGGCATTATAACTTAAAGCTGATAGAAGGTGGTAAGGAATCTAAGTAATGGTAAATAAGGAAAGAAAAAATGCAGTTCTATTATTTCTGAAAGAGCAACATGGAAGCATTCAGTGGTCATTTGGAGACTGGAAGCCAAAGAGATACTTTGGGTAATTTAACATATTCATGCTGCCTAAACATGGATAACTCTCATTTGAACATGGATAAATCTCAGATCTTCATTAAAGTTTAAGATTTCAACATAGAGCTGGCAATTTGATTTTTATACACATTCACTTGTTATTGAGGGATAAGCATTGAGTGTTATTTTAGTGTTCAAGTTGCAATGATAGACATTTCTTCAATTATTATAACCTTTAGTGCCACTATGTATTAAAAACTCAAAGATTTTGCTAGGAATCAAATTATTCAAGGCTTGCTTTGGTATTAATTTTTTTTTGTTAGGATGCTGCTTTAATCCATTAATGAAACTATGGGTCTTTACATTTCCTTTTCTGAATTCAAATATTATTGGATATTGCCCATTCTATTTATACTGAAATATTTTTTAAATGTTGAGGGACTATGAGCCTCCCAGGTTTCTGGGATAAAATATATTTGAATTTTTGTAAATGTCATGGTCTATCTGAATTTAAGAGTGATTTGTAATGTTTTCTGGCATAAAAATCAATTTTATTATCTGGAAATGCAGTTGAAAGCACTGGCATAGAATATATTAGAAAATGATGAAAGAGCTAAACATCAGTGATTCTGTGAGCTCCCCTGAAAATGTGATCAGTGTCCTAGAATCTGTATCACATTTATAGTTAGTTCACGTACAAACTGTGTGTATATAATAATTTCCAGAGGAACCATACATTAATGTATATTTCCTGGTACAACAGCTCTTTTGACCGTACATGCTTAATGTAATGAATCCATCTACTGTGATATGCCATGGTGATGAGGTCCTAACTTCACAAACAATGCCTACCTCTAGGCTGTGGCATCCTCATGGCTGTCCAGTGAGATCTGAATTCTGCTGTGTTGTAAGCATTCATGGAGGATGAAGGTTACCATCAACTATGGAATCACATACCATGCTTACAGAAGTTACTGTAACTGGGTTGCATTTGCTAAGCAGCACATTCCGATGACTGATCTTCGGTTCTAGTTCCTATTGATACATTGGCTAAAGTATGTAAGGCACACAGACTAAACCAACCAATACAGCTGCAACTTTGAAAATATACATATAGATATATGTATGATGTCATAACTATCTCTTTTCCAGCCATTATTTCTTTGAAGAAAGGTCTAATTTCATTGACAGAGAGCTAAGATCAAGTCTTCTTAATAGTGAGAAATAGCAATTGTTATGTAGATAAGTGTGAACCATATTCTATGAATAGTTCCTTGAACTCTTTCTTTACTTACTTTGGATACAGTTAGAGGCTTTTGTTAAAAAAAAAAAGACTAAAAATTTAAAAATTTATCTCTAAATCATCTCTCTGTATACATTGGTGGATTGGCTATATTACCTATAGTTTTAGAAGATCAAGGTGTTGGATTTCTGTATTTTTTTTAGTTGTAAATGCTCAAAAACTAGTTTAAATTTGATAAAATAATTCTAGAAAGTAAGATCTTTGTCAACATCTAAATGGAAAGCAAAGGAAAAACCACAATTAGATGAGAGCCCTGTCCTTTTGGGCAGCTCAGCTTTATCAAAAGCAATAGGTTTTTACTTTTTATTTTATTTTATTTTGGGGGTCTTTCTCCTCATTCAAACTTCAGATATATTTTCTGGAGAACGCCCCTCTAACACTCTCAGATATATGGGTGGGGGGGCAAATAAAAACCATAATTATTTTTTGGAGGGAGGGCTCCTTGTAATATAGGCTTCCCCTACTAGGTAAGTGCTTGAGTTTTTTGTTATTGTTGTTGTTTTGTTTTGTTTTTTAATAGATTCTTTCAATGTGGTTGCCCATTTCACGATGGGTGATTTACTAGCTGCCCACACTGTGCAGAATGTTCAGCAGTTTTTGTCCAAAAACGGCATGACCCCTGTGTCCCAGCCTCCCTATTTACCTGATCTTGCTCCAAGAGACTTTTTTTTGTTTCTCTGATGAAAAAGTCCTAAAAAGGAAATATTTTGCCAATGTGGAAGAGGAGAACCAAAAATACAGAAGCAATAACGGGCATCAAAATGTACAGGCTCAAAAACTGTTTTGAGCAGTGGAAAAAGCATCTCAATGGGTGTACTGCATTCAACGGAGAGTCCTTTGAAGGTGACTGAAGTTTAAACACGTAAGAATAAATACACATTTTCTAATAAATAAATTCTGGGTTTTTAAAAATAAATAAAGTCTGGGGTTCTTTGGGTCTCCCTTCATACTCAGCATAGGAAGAAAGGAATACCAAAGGGGAGATTGTTCAGAGAGACCCCGGGGAGGCCAGGCCAAAGGCTTCTAGACCTTTGCCTCAAGAGGTCTGTGTCTCTTCCACACCTACAGTCTTGTTTCTGACCATAGTTCACACCTGGACTGATGGAATTGTTATGACTGCCCAACTCTTATAACTAGTGTGCTTGTGTGGCTTTCTTCCACAAATATAAATCAAAGAAGGAATAAACAACTACTCTCTGAGTCAGTATTTTTTGAGCTGGAGTGTAGTTTAGCTGTTGGGAAAAGCTTGGGCTGGAGTGGAGGATAATGGCAGTGCTCAAGGGTAAAGGCCAGCTTGCAGACAGCATGAAAAGGTAATTGAAACTGAATGGAAAGTGTTTTGCTTTTGATGGAGATACTGAAGATGAAACAGGAGATTTTATGAAGTTATAAAAATCCTGTCTTATAAGCTCTGAGGTCAGAGACTATATCTTACTCATATTTATATTATTTTCTCAACTTCAAATAGAATGTCTACATATAAAAGGGGTTCAATACATGGCTATTAAATGAGATAGTGAATTTGCAAAAAATGAAGACAAAAATATCTATCTCACACAGTCCAATTTTAAATGGTGTCTTCAGTTGAATGAATTTAGGAATGATTATTTTAGCCATAGGAAGTTCCATTTTATTTTTATTTGTACAGAATAATAGCTTTTCCCGTGCCCCCTCCTCATCTTCAAATAAGTTTTTGATTTTTCCTTTGGTGACTTGAGAATAAATAAATCTTCTGATCATAAAAGAAAATTTCAAACTGAACTGAATCCCCCAAGTAGTCTCTCTAAGCTTCATTTCCAAATTGCGTGACATTTACTTTTTCCTTATTAATTGATAGGATAAGGGTTATTGACTTCCTCTTGGAGTTGCTTCCTTCAGTTTGAAAATAACTTAATGAACTTCCCTTATTTTGTCCTTTGGGTATAGAGTACACTGATGTCATAAAAATAATAAAAGGTGAGTCAAAGTCTTCTAATTTTTTTTTTAATAACTGAGCTGGAGTGATTGCAGTTTTGGTCTAATTAGATTGTCATAGCTGAATTACAACAACCCACTTCATTAATTGCTAAGGCTTTTGTCTCAGTTTGTTTACATTGTAAGTTTTCCTTTCTTATCCTCCTCTGGCCTCTTTTCAATATTTGGATCAGTTCTCAAGATCCTTCCAAGGGCAGATTCTTATTTCTCTTTCAGGACCCTGTTCAACTGGCACATTGTCTGGGAACCTCCTTCAGTGCCAGCTGATGAGTGTCTCTTTACAGCACTGCTACATTCCCATGCTTTACCCAGTACCATAATCTTGGTTTTATCCTCCCACTTACCCCACTAAACTGTAATCTCCTTGTGGGCAAAGGCTTCATCCAAGTATCCTATAGTAGCAGTTTAATAAATGCTGACTGATGTTATTCAGTCTACCTGAATGGCGAATTGTACAAAAGAATGATTGCATGGGCATCTCCAATTCATATCGGGTTTGATCAATTCACAGAGATCAGTGGTCCTCAAAAGCATTTACCAATTTTCCTGCAGATTTAAACCACACATCCAAGCCCATTTCCTTCAAGTTACATTTTTAAATGTTTGGAGACCTAGTGATACCTAAAGAAACATTTCCAAAAACAAGGCTTCTATCAAGGCTTCAACCAAGAAGTCAAGAATGCCAAGAATGAATACCCAATGAGCAAAAAAAAAAAGGAAATAAAAGTTTATTCCTGCCCCATAATGTTCAACACTTGGAAGAAGGACTTGGACTGATGTGAATGAGAGGCCAGCAACACTTCAAGAAATAACCCTATTATCGATCTCAGTGATTTTAAATCAGAGATTCAGATCTGGATATGTTAAGGGAAAATTTTTAAGGGGTCAATGGATATAGAAACAAAGGAACAGCCTTTTGCTTAGAGGTAAGAAAATAGCTGAGAACTTGCATTACAAGGGTTTCTTGTCTATCAGAATTCAAAAGATTATTGAAACTTTATACCATTTTTGTTATCAAATATTCAAACAAATGACTTCAATTGAATTATGACTTATTTAGACTGGTCAGTTGATGTGGTTAATGTTAGATATCATATGACCAAATTGCTTCACATAGCAACTTAGCATTTTCTTTGTGTAGAACAAATGCAGACTATATCATTCAACTCTGATAGATTATTGTCTGTCTTAAAACTTGATCTGAAAATACATTTGTCTTAGTTTATCTTGAGTTCCTTTAATTTTAATGTTTAAAAATCAGGCCGGGTATGGTGGCTCACGCCTGTAATCCCAGCACTTTGAGAGGCTGAGGCCGGAGGATCTCTTCAGCCCAGGAGTTAGAGCCCAGGAGTTCGAGACTGGGCAACATAATGAGACTGTGCCTCTATGAAAAAAACAAAAATCAAATTGTCAAATAATCTAGCTGGGCTCGGTGGCTCAGCCTGTAATCCCGCGCCTTGGGAGGCTGAGGTGAGTGGATTGCCTGAGCCCGCGGGTTTGAGACCCGCCTGGGCAACTTGGCGAGACCTCATCTCTACAATAAATTAAAAAAAAAAAAAAAAATCAGCCGGGCGTGGTAGCGCGCGCCTGTAGTTCCAGCTATTTGGAAGGCTGAGGTGGAAGGATCACCGGAGCCCAGCAGGTTGAGGCTGCGGTGGCCGGGGCCGGGAGTGGCCACTGCACTCCAGT
>CAUYQG010098695.1:0-15911 GCA_963574415.1 Tarsius wallacei
CTGAGGAGGGTACCTGGGGGCTGGCCAGGTGCTGGGTCATGGCAGCCACGATGGACTCCGTTCCGCCGGCACGCACGATGGCATCCTTCACATCATCGTTGCCTGCGATGGCTCGCAGGGCGCTCAGCACTTGCTTCACGAGGTCCTGCAGGAGGGCCAGCTAGGTCACCCCCAGCCAGCCCCTCCTATGTGGGGTTGCTGGGTTATGGGGAGCCAGAGGGAGGGCCTGGGCCTGTTCTGCTGTTTGACCAAGAGGTGCGGCATGACTGCAGGGTGAGCATCCCCTGTGCAGAGGAGGAAGGGGAGGCAGATGCCCATGACTCAGGACACCTGGGTCCAGAAGGGGCCGTTTGGGTAGCCTGATCCCCAACCCCATAGGGACAGAGGGGGCACATGACTCAGGCCAGCAATGAGCACGGGGCTCCTGCCCAGAGTAGGTGCTGACCAGCCTGAGCTGAGGACAACCAGTGGGTGCTGCTGGGACTGCTGACTGCCCCAACGGAGGCAGGATGGAGCTGGGGGTTGGGGGGAACTGAGGCCCCACCCCAACTGTCCCAGAGAGCAAGCAAAACGTATTCCCTCATCTGCTGGTCAGTTCAAATTCAGCTCCCTGTACCTGCACAGAAGGGGCCTGACTGCTGTCACTGGCAGGATTTGGGGCAGTAGGACCACAGGGCCCCAGGGGCCTTTCCTGCAGCCATACCCAGGCAGGTACATTTTGGCTGCCTGCCCTGGGCCAGGTGCATGGAGAGGGGTGGATAAGTGGACGGTGGCTGCTTAATTGAAGTAATGATGAGTAGTGGACCTAACCTACTCTACAGGTGGGGAAACTGAAGGGGGAGGCATGGACAGGCAGTGGGGGGCTCACCCAAGTATCCCAGTCCTTGCTGACAAGCCCCCTGGCCTGTTCCTCCCAATCCAGTGCAAAAGGACAATAAGGTGGACTGTTTTCCTTTAAAAGAATTTTTTACTTTTTTTTTTTTTTGAGTTGGAGTCTCACTCACTCTGTTGCCCAGACTGGAGTCTCACTCACTCTGTTGCCCAGACTGGAGGAGTGCAGTGGCCGCTCCCGGCCACCTCAGCCTCGACCTGCTGGGCTCCGGTGATCCTTCCGTCTCAGCCTTCCAAGTAGCTGGAACTACAGGCGCGCGCTACCACGCCCGGCTAATTTTTTGATTTATTGTAGAGATGAGGTCTCCCCAAGTTGCCCAGGGGGGTCTCGAACCCGCGGGCTCAGGCAATCCACTCACCTCAGCCTCCCAAGGCGCGGGATTACAGGCTGAGCCACTGAGCGCAGCAGGATTTTTTACTTTTAAAGACAGAGAAGAGTTCTTGCTATGTTGCCCAGGCTGGACTCCTGGGCTCAAGCAATCCTCCTGCCTCGGCCTTCCAAAGTGTTAGGATTACAGGCGTGAGCCACCATGCCTGGCCTCCCCTCAAATTTTGGTTCCTGCCTGTGGGTCAGTAAGAAGGAAAACTGCACTTTGGTTCTGGGGTCAGCAGACAGGGCTGGATGGAACCCAACAGGGCAGAGTGCACAGGGCTGGGGAGACTTGTACCCAAAGGTGGCTCTGGGGCCCCACCTGGTGGTCACTGGAGTCGACTAGCAGGGTCACCAGGACGTCCAGGCCCCCAAGGTCGACAACCTCCTGGCAGAACTCGTTGCGGACAGCCAGGCGGGATAGGGTGCAGCAGAGCTCACTCAGGACACTGGGGTTGTCCAGGAAGGCTGTGGAAGGAGGACGCTGACAGTCAATGTGAGCCTGGTGGGGAGACCCAGCCCTGGAGCCCTTGCGTTTGGTGCAGATCCTGCCCCACTGGGAGAGCCCAGCCCACTCTGCCTGACAGGGTGGCCACCCATGCCAGCAAGACTCCAGAACAAGGAGCTGCCAGGCCTGCAGTGTCCCCTGCTGGCTGCTGGAGAAGACACAAGACCATCATCTCTCCCTGTCCCTCATGCCCCAAATAAATTCCAGACCAAATGATGGTCTCACTTAAAATTAGAAAACTGTAATAGCGCTAAAATAAAACATCTGAGATTATTTTTATGATTGTGAGCTGGGAATGGATTTTCAAAAGTGCAACAGGAAACTCTGAAACCACAGAGGGACACGTGGACGCAGCTGACATGAGCAAAACTGAACACAGGAGCCAAGGACAAGGCTCAGACGTACCACGCCAGGAAGTAGGCAACTGCACCAGGGCAGAGAGGGCCAACATCTGTCACTGTAGAGAGTCAGGCAGCCTGGCTGGGCTGCAGTCCCCATGATTCCCCCCAGTGCTAACCTGGGTGTGGTCCTGGAGGCATTCTGTCCCTGTGGTCACAAAAGAGGTGACCCCGGGTAATGAGGATGGGCCTCATTCAATTAGTTGAAGGCCTTATGGGAAACTGAGGCAAGGACGGCCTGGGAGCTTCCAGCCCACCCTGTGGACTGCAGACTTGCCTGGCACAACTGCAGGAGCTCACTCCTTACAGAAACTCCTTCCAGGTGTGACAGCTGGAGCCCTAACTGCCTGGAGATTGTGTGAATAAGCAGGGAAGAGGCACACGGCCTCCTGGAAAAGCAGACCCACTCTGCACAGTCAGGACCTGTTTTTGGCCTCTCAGGAGGGATGTGGAGGGGAGACTGAGGCAGGCCCACCTCCCTGGCAGACAGAGCTGGGATCTCCCTATAGGCCTGGCCAAGGAGCCAGGGCCCCAAGGCAGGCAGGGAAGGGGGGCTCATTCTTCTAGTACTTTCTGTGTGCTGGTCCTTAATCAGGCATTTTCTGGTGGGTTCTGGTGGGTGTGGACAGAGGTTTTAGGGTCTGAAGGTTGGCACTGTGGCCTCCCATGGTCACTATGGCACCAGGTACATGTATATACATGAAGATGTGTGTCTCTCAAAAGTGTGACCCAGCATAATGAGACCGCTTGGTGAAAGCCAGCCAAACTGTCCAGTCCTCTGATTTCCCGATGGGGCGCTCCCTCTGCTCCACTGTCAGTCCCTACAGGTGGACACAGCAAGACCCCTCCCTACACAGAGCCCCATCCAGAGATGAACATGGAACCTGCTCCCCACCAGTCAGCACTGGCTGGGAACTCTCCTGGAACCAACAGGAAGCATGAAGATACTTTTCCACTGGGGCAGCCAGGCAGGTGGAGCTGAGCTGAGAGCAGCACCTGGAGCCAGTGATGCCTGAAGCAGTCCTAAGCCCTGACTCTCACTCTTTTTTTTTGAGTTGGAGTCTCATTCCTTCACCCAGGCTGGAGTGCAGTCGTATGTATGCTCATGGCCACCCCAGCATCGACCCGCTGGGCTCTGGCTATCCCTCTGCCCCAGCCTTCCAAGTAGCTGGAACTACAGGCGCACACTACCGCGCCTGGCTAATTTTTTATTTTATTGCAGAGACAAGGTCTCGCCAAGTTGCCTGGGCTGGTCTCAAACCAGCAGGCTCAGGCAATCCACTCAATTCAGCCTCCCAAAGTGCTGGGATTATAGGCTGAGCCACGGAGCCTGGCCAACTCTCACTCTAACCACAGCTTGCCTGCTCACATCAGCTCCCTCCTACCTTTGGTGGCCTCAATGAGCACCTGCAAGCCTCTGTTCTCCAGCACAATCATCTTGGCATGGTCGTGGGCATGGCCAAAAGGCACACGGATGTCATCGTCGAAGGTTATGACGCGCAGGGCCCAGCAGGCCTCCCTGACCACATTGGCGTGGCGGCCGTGCCGGGTGATGGCGCTAGTCAAGAGGGGCAGCACGCCGGCCTTCACCAGGTCCTGGCGATTCTGTTCATGCTTCAGGCAGGCAAGGCGTACACAGCGGATTGCGGAGCAGGTCAGATCGGCTGTGTCGGCGTTCTGGGCTAGTGTGGCGACCAGCAGCTGCATGCCCTGGGCATCCAGGAGGTCCGGCTGGCCATCAGTAAGCACTGACAGGGCATTGAGGGCCTGGAGCAGGAGGCCCTGATCGCCTGCGATGGCCAGCTTCCAGGAGGCGAGGATGATGGGGTAGGCCCCTTTCTGGGCTGCCAGGAAGCGGCAGGCCTTGACCTCCTTGCACTGGTCGCAGAAGCGGGTGAGGTGTGTGGATACTTCCTGAAGGCAAGAGCAGGCCACAGACTTCTGCAGGTCATCCAGGGCCTGGGAGACATGGGCAAAATCTCAGTGTCAGCTCAGCCCAGGGACAGAGCCCAAGGCCACAGCAATGGCATCTGGACCCTGCAAAGGCTCCCTTTCCTGAAATCTGGGCCTGTGGGGGAAGTGATGTGGAGCCAGTTCCAACCCTGGCAGCTCCTACATCTGTGCTTTCAGGAGCCCAGAGAGGGAACAAGCGAGAGACCCAACCATCTCAGTGATCCTACCAAGGTACTGCACACAGGTGCAGACGTTAAACATTTCAGTACCAGTTGCCATCAAGCGGCCCCAAGTAGACCAGCACAAGAACCACCCAGATGAGCCCAGTCAAGCAGGCAGAACAATAAGAAACAATAAGAGGCTGCTGTTTTGGGTTGTCTGTCACACAGCCATAACTAATCAGCATAACTGCTAGTGGTGATCCTCCTGCCTCAGCCTCTCAAAGTGCTGGGATTACAGACATAAGTCACTATGCCTGGCCCTGAATGTCTCCTTTCTGTCTCTCTCATTCACTCCACAAATATTTACTGAGCACCTGCCAAATGAAACCACGCTAGAGTTGATTTACCCAAATTCAGCTCCAACCCTGTGGGAAAAAAATGAGAGAAAACAATTTGAACAGGGTGGACCAGTCTAGCTACCATTCAACTACATGACCTCAGGACATGCCTCAGCTTGAGCCCAGGATGAATCTGTACCCTGGAGCTGATGAAATCATTGGCACACAGCCCCAGTAAGGGTAGTTCTCAAAAGCCATTGGCCCAAAAGACTTTGATTTGGCCTTGACTGACATGACAGAGATGCCTGTCGGTCAACCCTCACTGAGTTCAGATCTGTGGATCTAACTGAGGGTATGTTACACTGCAGCAGAAATATTAAAAAATAAGTTAACACCAGTGCATGTGATATAAACAGACATCTCTCTAAAGACTTATAAATGGCCACTAAGCAGATCACTAATCATTAGGAAAATGCAAATCTTTTAGCAAGACCCCATTTCCACAAAAAATAAAATTAGCTGGGTGTGGTGGCACGGCACCCGTAGTCCCAGCTATGTACAGAAGGCCAAGGTGGGAAGATCACTTGAGCCCAGGAGTTTGAGGCTGCAGTGAATTATAATCATTCCACTGCACCCACTCTGTTTCAAAAACAAAAACAAAACCCAACTATGTGTACAGCGAGATACCATTTCACACCCATTAAGCTGGCTACTATAAAAAAACAGAAAAGAGCTGGGCTCGGTGGCTCAGCCTGTAATTTCGCACCTTGGGAGGCTGAGGTGAGTGGATTGCCTGATCCCGTGGGTTCGAGACCCGCCTGGGCAACTTGGTGAGACCTCATCCCTACAATAAATGAAAAAATTAGCCTGGTGTGATAGCAGGCACCTGTAGTTTCAGCTACTTGTAAGGCTGAGGCGGAAGGATCGCCAGAGCCCAGCAGGTCGAGGCTGCAGTGGACAGGAGCGGCCACTGCACTCCAGTCTGGGCGACAGAGTGAGACTCCAACTCAAAAAAAAACAAAAAACAGAAAAGAACAAGTGTTGGTGAGGACGTGGATAAATCAGAAACTTCATGCACCATTGGTGGTGAAAAACAAAAAATTCGGAGCCCCCCACAACCAACAGATCCTCTCTGGGTTAAGGGAAACCAGGAGGACTAACTTCCAGGGTAGGACAGGAAAGGAAGTTGGACACACCTCCTGAAACTCACAAGTGACCAGCAACAGAGATCGTAAAACAGGCTCTGGAAATAAGATACCAAATCCCAACCTGACTCTGGTATTAGTATCACGTGACAGCAGGCCCTAAAGGAAATACAAATATTTTACCCCAAGACATATTTTGGAAGGGCCCTAAAAGCAGTCTCCTAGGGAAATCTGTATCTGTAGAGAATCTCCTACCGGGCGCAGTGGCTCACACCTGTAATCCCAGCACTTTGGGCGGTGGAGGTGAGAGGATTACCTGAGCTCAGGGGTTCAAGATCAGCCTCATCTCTACAATAAATCAAAAAATCAGCCAGGCTTGGTGGTGCATGCCAGTAGTTCCAACCACTAGGGAGGCTGAGGCAGAAGGATCACCTGAGCCCAGCAGGTTGAGGCTGCGGTGGCCATGTGCGTGCCACTGCACTCCAGCCTGGGTGACAGAGTGAGACTCTGACAAAAAAAAAAAAAAAAACAACAACCAGAATTTCCTTCCCTAGGAAGAGTCCGGCACCTTTTAAGACATTCACCACCTATCCTCTCTGCTACTCAGAGGTTTCTCCTACACAAAAACCTTGGCTTCCACAATCTTCCTCATCTTAACTCAAGCATTTCTTTCTGCTGACTTCAAATTTTTTAGACAGAGATGAACTCTTTTAACCAATTGCCAATCAGAAAATCTTTGAATCTACCTGTAAGCCCTTCCTGCAAGACAGCCCATCTTTCTGGGCCAAGCCAATGTATACCTTACATGTATTGATTTATGTCCTTGCCTGTAACCTTTTGTCTCCCTAAAATGCACAAAACCAAGCTGTCACCTAACCACCTTGGACACATGTTCTCAGAACCTCCTGAGACTGTACCCCAGGCCATGGTCACTCATATTTGGCTCAGAATAAACCTGTTTAAATATTTTACAATGTTTGGCTTTTTGTCAACAATGGGGATGTAAAATGGTGCAGTCACTGTGGAAAACTGTTTGGAGTTTATTTAAAAAAAAAAAAAATACCAGCTTGGGTAACAAAGCAAGACCCCCATCTCTAAAAAAAAAAATTGTCTGAATGTGGTGATACACCTATGGTTCCAGCTACTTGGGAGGCTGAGGTGAGAGGATTACTTGAGACTAAGAGGTGGAGACAGCAGTGAGCCATAATCATGCCACTGCACTACAACTTACAGAGGTAAAAGTAGAATGGCGGGTGTCAGGGGCTGAGGGAAGAGGAACAGGGAGTTTAATTTCAGTTTTGCAAGATGAAAACCACTCTGGGGAGGGATGGGGGTGACAGTTGCAAACACCATCGATGCACTTAATACCAATGAGCTGTACATTTAAAAATGGTTAGGATGGTGAATGCACATTTTATATATTTATTTATTTAAAAAATTTTTTTGAGTTGGAGTCACTCTGTCACCTAGGCTGGAGTACAGTGGCATGCTCATGGTCACCACAGCCTCAACCTGCTAGGCTCAGGCGATCCTTCTGCCTCAGCCTTCCAAGTAGCTGGAACCACAGGCACATGCCACCATGCCCGGCTCCTTTTTTTTATTTATTGTAGAGATGAGGTCTCACCAAGTTGCCCAGGCTGGTCTCAAATCCTTGGGCTCAGGCAATCCTCTCACCTCAGCCTCCCAAAGTGCTGAAACTACAAGTGTAGGCCATTGCGCCCAGCCTGCATGCACATTTTATAATAAAATTTTACAAAAAACAAAAAAGTGGTGTAGCATTTTAGCTGGAACCCCACAAGAAACTTGAAAAGCTCGTGACAGAAGTGCCACTGAGGATGCACAGTGCAGGAGTTAGAATTTCTGTGGGTTTAGCAGGATTGCTAAATGGAGGTAGCGGAGCCAGCTGCATTCTACCTATGACACTTTTGTGTGGTGTCAGCTGTCCTGTTCACGGTGGGGGCTCTGCCTACCAAACCCTGGGGTCATTCACTCTCTGAATGACTGACACCTAGTATTTTGCAGCTTCCCTCTCACATCTAAAAGTGGCTGGCTTACTTTGTTCTTGGAGAGTTTTCAGACTTCATCTTTTTTTGAGTTAGGGTCTCACGCTGTGGCACAGGTGGGAGTGCAGTGACACTATCATGGCTCACTACTGGTAGCCTCAACCTCCTGGGCTCAGGCAATCCTCCTGCCTCAGCCTCCCAAATAGCTGGGACTACAGGTGCATGCCACCATGCCCAGCTAATTTTTTGATATCTCACTATATTACCCAGGCTAGTCTCAAACTCCTGGGCTCAAGCAATCCTGCTTTGGCCACCCAAAGTGCTGGGATTACAGGTATGAGCCAGCATGTCTGGCTCCACTTCATCTTGCTTTTGTTTCTACAAGTCTGTTTGCAACAAATCTTGTAACTCTAGCAGATTCATTTCAACAAGCATCACAAAGATGAATTTTTTTCTCCCTCAAAAAATAAGCAATTTTCATACAGCTGAGCCAAGATACATAAAGGGCAATGGTACTGCCAGGCATTCGAAAGGGGTTGGTGAGTTGCTGAGAGGATTCAAAACTCAGTGTTTGGTGGGTAGGGCAGGGCAGGACTTTCAAATTTTACTATAAATACTTGAGCACTGCATGAATCTTTTATGCCAAAAATGCATTTCAGTTCTTCTATAATGAAAAATTAAGAGTTGGAAAGAACAATTAAGAAAAAGAAGAGCAGCCGGGTTCGGTGGCTCAGCCTATAATCCTGTGCCTGGGGAGGCTGAGGTGAGTGGATTGCTTGAGCCCGCGGGTTCGAGACCCGCCTGGGCAACTTGGCCAGACCTCATCTCTACAATAAATCAAAAACTAGCTGGGCGTGGTAGCGCGCGCCTGTAGTTCCAGCTATTTGGAAGGCTGAGGCGGAAGGATCGCTGGAGCCCAGCAGGTCGAGGCTGCGGTGGCTGGGAACGGCCACTGCACTCCAGTCTGGGCGACAGAGTGAGACTCCAACTCAAAAAAAAAAAAAAGAAAAAGAAAAAGAAGAACAAAGGTTGTAAACAAACAAGGAGTTTCCAGTACCAGTGGTGGAAGATGGCAGAGCCCTTCAGTGCTTGGCTTCCCTGGGACCTGGATCTGGGTCTCCTCCCATTGGCTATGACCTTTAGTGGGTCACTGATCCTTGGGAAGCCTTGGACTCCTCATCAGTGAAGTGGGCTAATACCAGATTTTTTTTTTTCTGAGTCAGAATCTCACTCTGTTGTCCAGGCTGGAGTGCAGGGAAGCTCACAACCACTGCAGCCGCAACCTGCTGGGCTCAGGTGATCCTTCTGTCTCAGTCTTCCAAGTAGTTGGAACCACAGGTGTGCGCCACCAAGCCTGGCTAATTTTTTTGATTTATTGTAGAAACGAGGTCTTACCAAGTTGCCCAGGCTGGTCTTAAACCCCTGGACTCAGGCAATCCTCTCGCCTCCACCTCCCAAAGTGCTGGGATTACAGGTGTGAGCCACCATACCCAGCTTAATTCCAGATTGAAAGAACATATTTTAAGAATTTAGCGGCTGGGTGCAGTGGTTCCCAACTGTAATTCCAGCACTTTGGGAGGCAGAAGTGGGAAAATCACTTGAGCCTAGGAGTTTGAAACGACTCTGGGCAACACAGTGAGACCTCATCGCTACAAATAATTTTTTAAAAAATTAGCCAAGCATGGTGGCACATGCCTGTAGCCCCAGCTACTCAGGAGGCTGAGGCAGGAGGATCACCTGAGCCCAGAAGTTCGAGGCTGTGGTGAGCCGTGATCATGCCACTGCACTCCAGTCTGCAAGTGTTGAAGAACAACTGAGCAGGCAGGAGGGAAGCACCTGGCACAGTACAGGGCCCACAGCCAGTACTCAGCAAGCACTAGAACCTCCTGCTGTTTTTCCAAGTGTGATGGTGACTTTAAGGAAAGCAGTTAACTCCTATGAGCTTCACCTTCCCCACCTGGGTCTCAGCTCCCGGTCTCTATATCCCCATTACTGAGTCAGGAATGACACCCCCTACCTCACAGGTAAGCTGACGTGCTAACAGACCAACTATAAATTGCCAGTAAACAGTCAGTGCTCAGTAAGTGGCAGTCTTGCCATAATCCCACTCACCCTTCCCACAATGTCTGCCTCTGGGAGGCCAGAGGGGCTCCCAAGACCAGGGACAACCAAGAGTGTGCTAGCCACTCGGATCTCAGTAAGTGTATTGCTTGAGGGGCTTAGTGCTCACACCCAGAAGGCTCACTGCCCCCAGAAGCGGACTCCGGGAGACCTGTCTTCTTGTACATGCATACAGGGCAGACCTCTGATCTCCAGAGTCTGTGCTCTGTCACCTGGGACACAAGGAAGAGCTGTCCCTGACAGACTGCTAAGAGGTGACAAACAACCAGCTATCTGTCCCTACCTGCAGGACGTCGTGTGTGGGCTCCTGGGGTCCATCCACAGAGACTTTAGGTGCCATCTTTACAATGTTGCTCAGATCGACCCCTGTGGGGGGGGGGGGTCAGAAAGCAAGTGACAGCTGTCATCCCCGTGAGCCTACCACAGTCACACCTCTGGGCCCTTATGCTGGGACCACCCCACTCCAGAATCCTTCCAGGATCTTCCCAGCTCCCCACCCTACCCTGCCCTACCCCGCCCATGCCAGGTCCAGCAGCTACATCTACGAGGGGTGTGGAGGGCATTGGGGGTGTTTTTGCCCTAGGTGCCGGGTCAGCCAATGGGAGCAGAGCGGCAGTGAGGCCATTGCAGATAGAGGCTGTCATTGCATGCCATGTCTGCAAATGAGATGGCACATTCTACCCAGGGAACTGGGAGAGAAGACGGGATCCCATGCATTCTCCCTCAGGGCTCCACCTCTCCTGGCCCCTGTGGGAATCCCCACAGGAAGGCCCCACTGTGCTGAACACTTCTGGTTGCCCCAGCAACCCCTGTGCAGTGTCTAAACCCCACTCTGTGCCCAAGAGGCTGACCTCTGACCTCTGGGGCTGGAATTGGAATCCCTTCCTCTCTGGCTTCTGGGTCTGTCCAACGGAGAGCTGGACTCGAGATCAAGGTGGGAGGAGGGAAGTATGGGGTTTTCAGTCCCAGATTCCTGCCTCTACCCAAGAACCTGGTGCCTGGCAGGTAAGCCTTGCCCAGAGATCCTGCTCTCAACTGTTGGGTCCTTGCCATGGCAAGGGGTTGCCTAACCCTGCCCAGACTATTACAAACGGCTTCTCATAACCATGCTCCTCCATGGCCTGATTTGGGCATGCCACCTGTTTCCACAGGCTGGCAGTCCTTCTGCCTCTGTAAGCTCAAGTAGGGGTACAGGAAGGCAGGTGGCCCAGTTTCCCAGGCTGGGGACAGGGACAGCCTCCCGAAGGAACTTACAATTCACATGAAACCCACAAGAAGGATCCAGTCCTCTAGACATCTGGGTGAGAGGGTGGCATGGAAAGATCAGGCATGACAGAGATGGCAGCAGGTAAGTAGTCTCCCAGAGGCAGAGCAGGGAGGAGACAGGGCCCAGCTGGCACCTGGCTTCCAAGCCTCGCATTGCTCGGTATCTAGGAGCCATGGATGGCAGGTGACACCACCCTACCTTGTGATTCAAACTGCTCCACAGCCTCTCTCACTGCCTCCTTCGGCCCCATCGCAAACTCCTCGATGTTCTCACGCACAGCTGCGTCGAAGGTCTCCTGGGTGATTCGCTTGGAGGCCATCTTTGCCTGCACAGATGACAGCGAGCAACCACCAGACACTGCTGAGCTAGAAGTCAGGGTGGGAAGAGAGTTTTACTCAGAACCAGCAAGAAACTTAGGGTCCAGCCACAGCATGGATGAAAGGATGCCACTTAGGGAGTGTCTACCAGGGATCAGAGCCCTATAAGCACCCTGGAAAAATTCTTACCACCTAGATCACAGAACAGGGTGATATCCCAACACCCCAGAGCTTCTAAAAGCAGGAAGAGAGTATATAGTTTACTAAATTTGACCTAAGAAAGGTGGACCACAAATGTAATGATATTAGTAATGCTACTCTGGCTGGGCATGGCGGCTCACACCTGTAATCCTAGCACTTTGGGAGGTGAAGGTGAGAAGATTGCCTGAGCCTAGGGGTTTGAGACAAGCCTGGGCAACTTGGTGAAACCCTGTCTCTATAATAAACCAAAAAATTAGCAGAGCATCGTGGTACACACCTCTGGTTCCAGCTACTTGGAAGGCTGAAGTGGAAGGATCTTCTGAGCCCAGCAGATCAAGGCTGTGGTAGCTGTGATCATGCCACTGCACTCCAGCCTGGGCAACAGAGTGAGACCTGATTTAAAAAAAACAAAAAAACAAAAAGCAATGTTGCTCTGAAACGATTATAGACACAGAAAATAAAAAATAATGTTTCTGGCCTGGTGCAGTGGCCACGCTTCTAATCCCAGCCTTTGGGAGGTGGAGGCAGGATCACTTGAGCCCAGGAGTTAGAGACTAGCCTGGGCAACATAGTGAGTCCACGTCTCTACAAACGAAATAAATAAATTAGCCGAAGTCAGGTGTGGTGGCTCATGCCTATAATCCTAGCACTTTGGGAGGCTGAGGTGGGAGGATAGCTTGGGTCCAGAAGTTTGAGACCAGCCTGAGCAACATACCAAGACTTCGTCTCTACAAAAAAAAATTTTAAAAACTAGCCAGGCATGGTGGCACACACCTGTAATCCCAGCTACTTGGGAGGCTGAGGTGGAAGGATCACCTGAGCCCAGGAGGTCGAGGCTATAGTGAGCCACTATTGTGCCACTGCACTCCATCCAGCCTGGGTGACAGTGAGACCTTGACAAAAAAAAAAAAAAAGAAAAGAAAATCAGACAAGTGCAGAGGCATGATCACAGCTCACTACAGCCTTGACTTCCTGAACTCAGGTGATCCTTCTGCCTCAGCCTCCTGAATAGCTGGGACTACAGGTGTGTGTCACCACACACTGTTAATTTTTTGGCTTTTTTTGTAGAGACAAGATCTTGCTATGTTGCCCAGGCTGGTCTTGAACTCCTGGGATCCAGCAATCCTCCTGCCTTGGCCTTCCTAAGTGCTGGGATTATAGGTGTGAGCAACCATGCCTGGCCTAAATACATCACTTTTTTTTTTAAGTTGGAGTCTCACTCCTTCACCCAGGTTGGAGATAGTGGCACGCTCACGGCCACCCCAGTGTTGACCTGCTGGGCTCTGGCAATCCTTCTACCTCAGCCTTCCAAGAAGCTGGAACTACAGGCATGTGCTACCATGCCCAGCTAATTTTTGATTTATTATAGAGACGAGGTCTCGCCAAGTTGCCTGGGCTGGTCTCGAACCCACGAGCTCAGGCAATCCACTTACCTTGGCCTCCCAAAGTGCTAGGATTACAGGTTGAGCCACCGAGCCCGGCCAATACATCACTTTTTAAACTTACAGTAAAGTTGCAAGAAATACCAGTATATCATTCACCGAGTGTTACCATTACTATTTTGCAGCATTTATCTATGTTTGAGAGTGTGTGTGTGTGGACATACATCATTTGAGAATATGTTCCAGGTATTGGACCCCTTTACTCCTAAAGACAACATCATGAATCTCCCATGAAAAGGACATTGTCTTATACAATTACAGGAAATTTAACATTGACCCAATACTATTTTCTAACATACAGTCCAAGATCAACTTTCTCAATTGTCTTAATATCATCCTTTAAAACAATGTGAGTTTTTTTCCTGATCTCCAGTTCATTCTAGAATCACACATCACATAAAAAGTATGTGTGGAGGAAAAGGCACAGGGGGCACCGAGACAGTGGTATAGGAGTAATCTAGCAAAAATCCCAGTGGTTGAGGAGGAGGTTGAGGTGGGAGGATCATTTGAGCCCAGGAGTTCCAGGCTGCAGTAAGCTATGATCATGCCTATGATTATGTACTGCACAATCATGCCTGGGCAACATAGCAAGACACCATCTCTAAATATACAAAGTCCCAGGGTAAATTTGGGTCATGTGGGAAACAGGCCACTCTGGCCCACACTTCTCTCTGTAGGAGGTGGCACAGGATATGAGCATTCCATCTGTGCCCATGCAAACCTCACCACACACGGCACTCTGCCTGGTGGGGAGGAGGCCTGCCTCCCCGACCAGTCTGTAGAACTCAAACCCCATGCCCTTCACTGAAACGCTCTGCTTTTCAATCTCTCACGTAAGAACCGGGGCTAAACACAGAATCTACCTCCCAGGACAGTAGTGAAAATTCAACCAGCTGGGCACAGTGGCTCACGCCTACAATCCCAGCACTTTGGGAGGTGGAGGTGAGAGGACTGCCTGAGTCTATGGGTTCCAGGCCAGCCTGGCCAACTTGATGAGACCTCGTCTTTACAATAAATTTTTAAAAAAGCTGGGTGTGGTGGCATGCACCTGTGGTTCCAGTTATTTGGAAGGCTGAGGCGGAAGGATCACCTGAGCCCAGCAGGTGGAGGATGCAGTGACCAAGAGCATGCCACTGCACTCCAGCCTGGCAACAGTGAGGCTCTGACTCAAAAAAGAAAAAGAAAATTCAACCACCTCCTATCAAGTCCTCTTATCAAGAACAGGACAGAGTAGTAGCTCAATAAACATTAGCTATTTGCTCCTTTCCTTTGTTACTTAAGAGGTAACTGGGTCAGTTTATGGAAGGGTGGGCATCAAGCCCCCACCTCACTCCTTTGCAGATTGGCCCCTCTCCTTTTGCCCCAGACAAACAAGGGGCCCTTAAGGGTTGCTAAGGATTTCCAAGGCTAAAGGTGAAGGAAGCGTAAGATAAAGAGTTTCTCAGTGGAGAGCCCAGGATGGGGGGCAGGGGCTTCATGACCAGGTCTGAGGGGTAGGAACATCTGGGCTGGGTGATAAAGTAGTGACATTACTTCCATCTCCCTCACCACACTTCAGACCGAGGTGGGTCAAACTCTGTCCTATGAGGGAACAGCATTATACCTACTTTACAGATGACGAATCTGAACCCCTGAGCCCATACAGGTAATAAGGGGTCTGGCCAGGACCCCATCACTGCATCGGCCTTGATTAACAGCACTGTCCCTACACCTGGCTCCTCTGCAGAGCTCCCACTGGAACTTCCAAAAGCCTTCCCAGGCCACTTCCCCTGGTCACTCAGACAAAGCCCGTGCTCTCTGGCCAAGGCTCCCCATCCCATGAACTTCCCTTTGCCCAGTTCTGAGCTCACTGGGTGGGGAAGTCCAGCACTGTACCACCCATGGGCTGAGTCCTCCAGCGTCCCCTAGGACTGGCACAAGGTTGGGTGGTGGGGAGGGAAGTACAGGTCTGGAACACACGGGAAAGATGGTATGTGGGGACGGACATGGAGAACAGCCCAGGCCAGGAGCACTACCAGTCCCCAGAATGCCTCCAGTTGTGCTGGGGATAAGACGAAGGAGGATTAGCAGAAGCCTGCGTTGACTGCTGATTTCCCTCTCTAAGCCACAGTTCTGCTCGTCAAGAAAACAGTGCCTGGCTGGGTGTGGCAGTGCACACCTGTAATCCTAGCACTTTGGGAGCCTGAGGCAGAAGGATTGCTTGAGACCAGGAGTTTGAGACTAGCCTGGACAACATATAAAGACTTTGCCTCTACAAACAATTTAAAAATCATCTGGGCACGGTGGCAGGTTCCTGTAGTCTCAGCTGCTCGAGAGGCTGACGTGGGAGGATCGCCTGAATGGAGGAGTTTGAGGCTGTAGTGAGCTATGATCATACCACCACACCCCAGCCTGGCCAACAGAAGAAAACCCTGTCTCTAAAGAATTGAAAAAAAAAAAAAAGAAAGAAAGAAGAAAGAGAGAGAGAAAGAGAAAGAGAAAGAAAAAGAAAGAAATAAAAGAAAAGAAAAGAAAAGGAAGAAAGGGCCGGGCTCGGTGGCTTAGTCTATAATCCCAGCACTTTGGGAGGCCGAGGCGAGTGGATTGCCTGAGCCTGCGGTTCGAGACCCATCCGGGCAACTTGGCGAGACCTCGTCTCTACAATAAATCAAAAGTTAGCCGGGCTACCTGGTAGCGTGCGCCTGTAGTTCCGGCTACTCGGAAGGCTGAGGCGGAAGGATCGCCGGAGCCCAGCAGGTCGAGGCTGCGGTGGCCGGGAGCGGCCACTGCACTCAGTCTGGGCGACGGAGTGAGACT
>CAUYQG010098696.1:0-15998 GCA_963574415.1 Tarsius wallacei
AGAAAAAAATATTTTCCTTAATTACTTCAACTTTCTTTTCTACAACTTGGTGGGAAACTCTGTTTTTACAGTTACAATGTTTATCAACTTTGATTATTCCCACAGTGTCACACAGTTGGTAGGTGGAACCAACTAGTTGAACTTAACGTTTTTTAAAAGTAAGATAAACTTGGACAGCTTGGCAAGACCTTATCAAAAAATTAGCCGGGCGTGGTAGCACACACCTGTAGTTCTGGCTACTTGAAAGGCTGAGGCAGAAGGACCGCGGGAGCCCAGCAGGTTGACGCTGGGGTGGCCATTGAGTGTGCCACTGCCTGGGCGACGGAGTGAGACTCCAACTAAAAAAAAACCCAAGAAAGGAAGAAAAACTGAGTTGAACAAGTTAGTCTTTCTCATAAGCTTCTATAAAACATATTAATACATCTAAATGTAGCCACAAGTTTATATAATAAGAAATTGCAGGAAAACTCAAGCCAATGAAAGTAACACGAAACTCACTCTTTTCAGCGACTGCAACAGCAACAGGAATTCCATTGCCTCCTTCACCAGTATTTGCAGTAGCCAGTGCAGCTCGTATTTTCACAGCGATGAAATGGACTCAGGTGCGTTGATGAAGGCCCGTGTTCTTGTTGATTTAGCCCTCTCCTAGACAACTTTAAGGGATTAACTGATCTATATGCATTTTGACCTTTTGTCAGTCATTGCTGGTGGCCACACATATTGCATTTCTGTCCTATGTGCTTCATAAAGTCAATTTCCCAATCGCATTGTAAAGAGAGTGAATTTAAACGACAGAAAAGAAAGCAAAGTAATTTTTATCTTAAGATATGCTTTATGGCTGGGCTCAGTGGCTCTGCTTGTAATCCCAGCACTTTGGGAGGCCAAGGTGAATGGATTACCTGAACCCGTGGGTTCGAGACCAGCCCTGGCAACTTGGCGAGACCTTGTCTCTACAATAAAATACAAAAAAAATGGCTGGGCATGATAGTGCGTGTCTGTAGTTCTGGCTACTTGGAAGCCTGAGGTAGAAGGATCACTGGACCCAGAAGGTCGACACTGGGGTGTCCGTGAGTGTGCGTGTCACTGCACTCCAGCCTGTGCAAATGAGTGAGACTCCAACTAAAAAAAAAAAAATATATATATATATATATATATATATGCTTTATGAGCTCTTTGTGGTACTATGAAAGATTATGGGCATGCAAGAAACACGTTTTACTGAAACCATGAGGTGTTGTTGATTGGGATGGGCAGGTGGAAAGGGGTTTGAAACCCAGGATTTCCAAGATAGCAGGTGCAACTGAGCTAGTCTTGTATTTGGGTATCGAATTTTGAGGGTAGTGGGGGGTTGAGAGAAATGCTGTTTGATATAAAATCTTATAAATATATTATTAGTGTATGTTAACAAACTCTTTTCATCCAATTAGGACAGATCTTAATTTTTAGTTATGCAGTTTATTTCAACTCTTCAACCATTAGAAACACACACCATTTGAAAGGATGATTAGCATGTGCCCCTTCTGTGAGGCACCCTGCTTTTACCTGTTTCAGAGATAACAGTAATCTGGCATCCTAGGAGTAATTAAATCTTTTAGAATTCCTTTTCTCAACTTGAGAACTAATGCATGGAATAAAAGCTTGAATGTTAAACGTATGATGAATGATTTTTGATGTTTTGTTTTGTTTTTGTTTTTTTTTTATGTCTAGGTGATGAACTTCCCCTAAGTGTTCGCATTTCTCATGATAAACAGGACAAGATACATAGCTGCCTTGAGCATCTTTTCAGCCAGGTACAGTCAGGGCATTTGTGGTTCTTTTTTCCATGGACTAAACTGTGTGGAATCTCTCTCTCTCTCTCTTTCCACCCCTCCCCACCTCAATTTCTACCACTTAAAGCAGGAGTAAAGATTCCTTCAGCCATACCCTAAAGGATTGTTGTGAATGTCAAGTATTTTCTAGTCCTTGGAAAATTGTAGTTATACTTACAGAAGTCATTTTTTCTTATTATTTGTTTTTTGATTGGGTTTCAAAATACTTCATGACATTTCTTGCTCATTTATTACTAATTTTAAAAAAGGACAAGATTGTGTTTGGTGCTAATGTTGGTGTATTACATTTTTAAAAAAATCATTGCCAGCCGGGCTCGGTGGCTCAGCCTGTAATCCCGTGTCTTGGGAGGCTGAAGTGGGTGGATTGCCTGAGCCCGCGGGTTTGAGACCCGCCTGGGCAACTTGGTGAGACCTCATCTCTACAATCAATCAAAAAATTAGCTGGGCGTGGTAGCGTGTGCCTGTAGTTCCAGCTACTTGGAAGGCTGAGGCGGAAGCATCGTCGGAGCCCGGCAGGTCAAGGCTGCAGTGGCCGGGAGCGGCCACTGCACTCCAGTCTGGGTGACAGAGTGAGACTTCAACTCAAAAAAAAAAAAAAAATCATTGCCACAACCAAAATTTATAATAGTTTTGCCACTTTGAAAAAATATTCCAATAACTTTTAGTTTTCCAAAAAAAAAAAAATTGCAGAGCTTTTACTTTACTTTATGAGGTAAATTTACATTTTGTGTTAATATGTGGTAAGAGAGTAAGAAATATCATTGCGAATGTTATCAGGTAGGTTTATTCTATTGTTTTATTTAAAGGTAAACATTGCAAGTATCATGGAGTTTTAAAAATAATTATTGCTTTAAGAGAAAGTATGTTACGAGATTTACTCCTAGAGATATATATTATGTATCATGAGAGTTATGTGACTCTCAGAGATCACTGCTATTGACAGGTGGATTCAATCACCAATCTCCTAAAAGGGCAAGCTGTTGTGAGGGCCTTTGAAAAAACCAAGTATCTCACACCAGGACGAGGATTACAAGGTAAGGTTTTTAAAAATAGTATTAGAAACAATTGAGAAACAGAAAATGGTACACAATATATAGTCGTGAGGAAAAGGCATCTCTATAAGAAGAAAAATACTTGTTACTCTTACTTTATAATTCACTGAATACTACTTCTATTTCAATAATTTTTAGATATGTAAGAAATCTGTATAGGATCTTCTACATTTCTTTGAACGTTTAAAATGTTTAATGCTTATAGGGGCCAGGCTGAACAAAAGTGAGTTAATTGAAGGTACTTAAATATTAAGTAGCTTTTGCTGAAACCAAGGATAATGCCTACTTGGTTATATCCCAGGGGAAGGGGTGAGAGAAATGTGAGTTGCTGAACAAAACGGGACATACAGAGCTCACACTTTCTCACATGCAGTTTGGGATATTGAAAGTAGAGTTTTTATCTAAATTTGCTTCTTGGTTTAAACATTTATAAGAAAATAACATTAATGTTTGACTTTTTAAGATTTAATACATTTTCTGGTATGATATGGCAAAAGAAATTACCACCATGTGAACGGTCTAGGAAAACAGTGATAAAAGAAAGATTTGGGAGCCTACAGGATTAATTGCTTGGGAATTCTTTGAGGCTTAAGAGAGGTTTTCTGTATTTATTTAGAATTTCAACAGGAAATGGAACCAAAACTGAGTTGTCCCAAAAGGTTAAGGCTTCACATCAAGCAAGATCCTTGGAATCTTCCCAGCAGCGTCCGGACCCTTGCTCAGAACATCAGAAAATTTGTCGAAGGTCAGCATGAAAAGAATAGAACATTGCTTGATATTAGCAATAATCATTAAAAAAAAAAAACCCACTAAAGCCAAAAGTTTGGTAATGCCTACTTACTTTGTGTATTTTGTGAGGAAAAGAAAAGTACTGAAAATGGCAGGGAAGGAAGGAGAGAAGGAATAAGATTGCAGAACCTCGTGGCTCAAGGTGATAAACATGTTAGACTAAATCATGGAGAATATTTTGTGTGTAAAATAAGGGTTCAAACTTATGAAGACAAATGAACATGAAGAGAGTTTAATATTTTACATATGAAACAAGATCAGAAAAAATTATAAGGGCATGAAACTATGGTAAATGGAAAGTCTAAAAATTTCAGGTATGAATCTGTGTGAGAATCAAAATAGGCTGCATTATTAGTCTTTACGTTTCTATTTCAGAAGTGTTTTTCTTAGATGATTATTGACTACCATGGCGTTATTTACATGATATACTATAATGGGTATATAGATGGAAATGTGAAACTTGGAGACAACTCCAATGACTCTGTTTAGGATCAGGATGATTAAGCAGAAAATTCTGTGAGTTTCCAA
This sequence comes from Tarsius wallacei, assembly GCA_963574415.1. Taxonomy (NCBI): domain Eukaryota; kingdom Metazoa; phylum Chordata; class Mammalia; order Primates; family Tarsiidae; genus Tarsius; species Tarsius wallacei. The sequence continues at coordinate 4,199 of CAUYQG010098696.1, forward strand.
AGTGATTATGGCGAAGAGATGAAATGAGAAATGTGTTTAATTTTTTAAATGTCTAGTTCAGCAATTTTCTTCCCAGTGATTAGACCCTTGGTTGGCAAAGTCTGGAGATAATTTTGTTTGTCACGATTGGGTGTGCTACTAATACGTGTGGGGAGATGTCAAGGATGCTACTCAATATTCCATAACATGCAGCACTGTTCCTCAGACAAATAATTGTTTGATCTAAAACGTGGATATTGCTAAGGTTGGAGAAACTTGTACTTAAATATCATTCCTGTGTTTACATTTTTATTCCTTAGTCATTTGTATGTCAGTTGAATGTGGCATGTGGTATTCAGCAGAATTACATCATAACTCCAGTTACTACCATTTTAGGGTAAATTAGAGAGAGCTGTCTACTTTGCTCACAAAAGACAGCATCCTTAGTCCTGATGGAATCTAAGCCACTTAACTCCTTTAGGATTTAACTTACATTTATTAAATGACAGCTGATTTAAATATTCTGTGATTATCAAGTCTTCTGCATAGAAAAATACTCAAATATAACAGCTCAGATATTGTTTAGAGATAAGTAGAGAGGACATTTGTACAGATAAATAATAAATAAATCATAGTAATTCTATTGTGTGATGAAATCTTTAGTTTGTTTGTTTGTTTGTTTGTTTTAGAAAGTAGGATTTATTGAAAGGTCAGAAAAGCTCCCACAGTGGGAGGGGACCCAAAGGGATTGCCCAAAATCTTTAGCTTTTGACAGCTGGGTTTCTTGGCTGTATTTTTATTTTATGGTTTAATGTAACGGTTACCCATGGCACTTTGTAAGATCACATTTAATGGAAAGTCTGAATTTAAAACCTTCCAAAATAACAGCATAAATAAGTACTTTTTTTTTTTTTTGAGTGGGAGTCTCACTGTCACCCAGACTGGAGTGTAGTGGCACACTCACAGCCACAGCAGCCTCAGTCTTTCAAGTAATTGGAACCACAGGCTCACACCACGTCACCCATCTAATTTTTTTATTTATTGTGGAGACAAAGTCTCATCAAGTTGCCCAGGTTGGTCTCAAACCCCTGGGCTCAGGCAATCCTCTTGCCTCAGCCTACCAAAGTGCCGGAATTATAGGCATGAGCTACCACATCTGACAGATAAGTACACTTTTAAAAGACAGTTAGATTTAAGGAACTTAAGCATATACTTTACTGAGTAAAAGGCATGTTTTCACTGAATAGAGACTTGTATCATAATACTCCAGGAAGTTACAATTTTGCAATTGTTTTCATCATCTGTGATTTTTCTATTTACATTTGTTTTAGAGTACATACAGTACTGGTTAGCAATGTTCTTTACACCTTTTCTCACTTTTTTGATCAGCTTTAAGATAATTTCTAATGCAGAACAAAAAGTTTGATTTTTTTTAAAGTATTTGTTTTAAGAATCTTACATTTCCATCTCAAGTCCTGTTTTTATACTCTTTTCACCCCATGTCACAATAAACAGCTGTGGGAATGACAGCTATATATACATATTGATTGGTTGATTGATAGGTATTATGAATATGGGTGCCACTCTTGGTCATGTGATCACAGCTGCTGGTTGGGTGTGGTTGGGTGGGCTGAGAATCTTATACTCAATGGTGTAGGGAGACCCTTTGCAGAATTTAGGTTGCATCCCTGATTGCACGTTTCAGTGAGCTCTTTGGATAATAGCAGTGATCGTCATCATGTTAAGTGAGTCTTTTAAAAATGATTACTTTGCCATCATTGCTTCAGCCAATGGACTACACAAGAGAAAAGGCAAGCTGCCCTTCATAGTCATCTGTGTAGTATCTGGTCCTGTAATATGGAAGGAAAACAGCGGCATTGGGATCCTTGAAATCAATTGCTTGTTATGTGGCGGTCCTCTCAAATAACCTCACCAGTTCAGCACAAATGTATCCTATACAACTTAAAGTCATTTTCATTCTACTTCCCAGATTGTCTTTATGTAGGGAACGATTTAGTGGAAGATGAAGTTTGGCAGGAAATTTAACATGATGTCACCTGGCCAAAATTTCATGGTTTATATGGTAGCTGGGATGATCCCTTTCTAATGTTCCCTCACCTCTGTTTTCAAAGTTTCCCATCAATTATATACAAAATATGATATCAAAGCGTCATAATTCTATGGTCTTTATTTAGGAAAGATTGTTGCAATGCTATTCAAAACTTAAGTCATTATATACTCATCCATTTGCAGCAGATTAAACTGAGCATGAAAGAGAGCAGAGAAGATAGTGGATTAAGTGGGGATGGACTGATCATGTGGTGTCATCAAGGTCATGCCTATCTCCCGCTTAACTTCTTGGCTAAGTTAGGGGGAATGTCATATGATCAACTTGAATGAAGATCTTTCTATTTGAGTAGCTCACCTTAAAGTCACATGTCTGTTAGTGAACACATTTTCAACTCTTTGCTCCCCACAAAAATTGTATGTTTCTCAAAAGCTCCCATTTTTTCAGCAACTACTTTTTTTCATTTTTTTCTCTGCATTTGTCCCAATATCCTAAAGAGCATCTCTTCACTTTCTGCCTTTTTCATCATAACCCTCAATAATTGCATTGATTTTCTGGCTAAACTTCCTGTCCCTATTTTTTTCTGATTCATATATACAATTACCAGATTCATCCTCCTAAAATAATTATGTGCATGATTTTAGTACTTTGTACCAAAGCCTTGTAGTGATTTTCTGTTAAATATTAATAAGACTAAACTCATCAGTCTGATGTTATAAGCCTTTTTTCAGTGGGGATTTCTAGTTGTACCCTAATCTTTGTCTCTTAAAGACATAATAGAACCTCTTTATGCTGAATTGTTGGATAATCATTATTCATTTTCTACTATATTTTTTGCTGACATGATTTCTTTGCCTTAGAATATGTACCTATTCCCCTACTCTCAAAGTTTAAATTTTTTATGAAATATTTTCTAATTTCACTTGGAATTCCATACCAGCTTTGGCCAGATTCAGATTAAAACAGTAATCCTCACATGTATACAGTACTTTAAACAATTTTCAAAGACTTTTCATATATAGTCCTGTTTATTTTGCCTACCCGGGGCTGTAAAATAGATAAGGTTGATGTTATCATTATTTATAGATGAACTGATTGAGACTCAAAGTATTTTAACAATTTTCTAAAGCCACAAAGCTAGTGTATAACAGATCCATCTTCTGACTCAGTTTAGTGCACTTTCCTACTTCTGAAATTTTTTGTTCTTAACAGTCTCACTTGTAAAATGTACTTTCCTTTAAAGTATTTCCTGCACTTCTTGTGGATTAATTATATCTCTCTGACTCTATTGTGAACCTGTCTAGAGTAGGATACGGTTTAACTCTTTTTGTTTCCCCTAATCTAGGGCACTTAGCAAGAACCCTGTAAATTGATTAATTTAACTGTTGAGAGGAAGTTACCATTTGGAAGCAATGGACACATAACTCATTGGACACATAGCATGTAGCAATGAGCATGAATTTATATGCATGATCAAACATCTCTGATTGGCCCTGTATGAGATGAGGTGGAAAGAAGAACATTATATACATATATATAATCTTTAGAAGTTTAAATAGCAATAGAAAAAAAACTGAAAGTTTATTAACATAGATAATAAAAACTATAGGAACTTAAAGAACACTACACAGGCTAAAACAGCTAAGGATGACCTGCATAGTTGACAAAATTTAAATGATGTTTCATTGACTAATATAATTCAGAACTAAAAGACATTTTAGAGTCTTGAACAACAAATTGAATTTATATAGGCAAATAGGCAAGAGTAGACTATCAAGTGGAATTTAACAATAAAATTGTGCTAATTTTGACTACACAATTAAAATGTGGTATTTGTGGCAGAAAAAGAGTTCGCAATTAACTGATTAACAACTATTTTCTTTTTCTACAGAGGTAAAGTGTAGGATACTTCTGGCTCTTCTTGAATATTCAGGTAACATTTTGCTTTATTTTTGTACTATGGAAGTGATTGTGGCGTGGGATCTCAGAAATCTCGTAATATGAATACTGGGTCTTCAACCTGTGTTCAATATGATCCCTACTATCTCTAAAGAATTGGAAAGATTAGAACCAATCTAACAAACCTATACTCATCTTTGATTACAGGCAAAAGTGTGAAAGCATGTATGAATATATATTTAAACAGAATGTCATTAAAAAGGAGAAAGAGCAGATTTGGGTAAAGTTAATTGTGGAAGTAGAATTTATTGTGAAACTGTGTCTAATTTTGTTCATGAACAAAGATGTATGTAAACATTTTACAGATATTACTCACATTAAAATATTTCTACCACACATTTCCTGGGAGTTCAAACAGTAGTAAACATGGAAAGTGTGCTAAAGGACAATTAAATATTTAATGAAACTCTAAATTACAGATAATAGACTTAGTGTCATAAAGGCAGGCACTGTATCTATTTTGGTCTTCAATAAGTGCCTAAAGTAGTGGCTGGCACATAGATGTTCAACAAACATTTGTTGCAAAAATGAATGAAAAATGATATGAATGAAAAAGGAAAACTTGATGAAATATTTCAACCAGGTTTTTATTCAAAATGCATTTAGAAGGAAATGAATCCTAAAGGTTAGAAAGACTCATATACATGCCATTCAATAAGAGTGAACAGTTTAATGTTAGCTTGCTATGTTTCTCTTTCTGTAGATTTAGAGATATATAGATATTTTGGTTGATTTTTATTATTTTCATCTATTTCTCAAAAAGTATGTTTATATACACCAATAGTATTATACTAATTTTAGATTTTGGTAAGTATTTGTTTCAAAAAAATATAACCTGAACAATTAGCTGTTATATCAGTCAACTTTTGTTATATTAAAAAGATCCCCAGGCCACTGCCTTGCTAGACTCAGGTGTGGCCATGTGCTCTTTGAGCTATGACTGTTGCCATGCTGCCTGGCTTTGGCCCCCTCCCCAACCTTGGGAAGGCGAATCTTCTTTTTCTCTCTCTAATTTACTTTAAATAAACTCTATTTTCTAATCTTAAAAAAAAAATGTCCCCAAACTTTGTTGCCTAAAACAATAATTATGTATTCTTGCTTACCTGTCTGGTGTCAACTGACTTGTTCTGCTGATCTGTGCCAGGTGTTGATCTTGACTGGGTTTGCCCTTGTGTCTGCAGTCAGGTGATTTGTTGGCTGGGCACAGATGATCTAGAGTGGCGTCGCTCACATATTTGACAATTGGTTGGCTGTTAGCTGGGGTAACAGGGCTACCTGGGCCACGCATCTCTCATCATCTATGAGGCTAGCCTGTTCTTGTTCACATGGTGGATATGCAGGGTCCTGAGAAAACAACAGTAACGTACAAAGGTTTGCCAACTTCTATTGGGAAAGGTGTGTAACTGGCAGGCTCAGATGCAAAGACTGGAAACATGGACTCTGCTTCTGATGGGAGGAATCTCAAAATTATATTACAAGGACATAGATACAAGGAGGGAAAGAACTTGTGACCACTTTTACAACCTACCACACATGGAAATTTTAAATTATGAATGAATGAATGGGCCATATTAACCAAGAGGGATTTTTTGTTTGATGGTTGGTCTTTGCCTTAATTAAACAAGTTTTTCCTTTGTCTTTGACTAATAATAACAAAAATATACTTTTTTGAGCTTTTTTTTTTTTTTTTTTGAGTTAGAATCTCACTTTGTTGCCCAGACTGGAGTGCACTGCAGCCTTGACCCGCTGGGCTCCGACGATCCTTACGCCTCAGCCTTCCAAGTAGCTGGAACTACAGGCGTGTGCTACCACACCTGGCTAATTTATTTATTTTTTATTTATTGTAGAGATGAGGTCTTGCCAAGTTGCCCTGGTGGGTCTCGAACCCGCGGGCTCAGGCAGTTCACTCACCTCAACCTCCCAAAGCGCGGGATTACAGGCTGAGCCACCAAGCCTGGCTCTTTTTTGAGCTTTAATAAAACAGTAACAATACTTCATGGATCTAATTTTCATGAATTTCATTGGGTCCTCACAGTCACTCTGTGAGAATATGATTATTGTTTCCACAGCTTTAAAGAGGAAGAAATTGACATTCGAGGATATTAATAACAACTAGCTAAAGGTATTCATTCAACACATATTTCTGAGCATCTGGAAGGTTAGGCATATTGATGTGTTGTTGAATAAATGAATAAATAGTAGGTGATGGTTTTGAAATCCAAACTTAATTTTGCCAATTCCAGAAGTGATCCTGGAATGCTTTGCTTTATTTATTAATATTCAAATGGCTGTTCTGGCAGATGCTTATTTTGATTTCAATTTTATTTTTCTATTCCTCTCATGATTATTTTTCTCCTACTTCGTTTGCTCACTCATATATAAGATGGCACCAAAACAGTAGCCAAATGACTTTATATTTTTGCCTGTGAAATTATGTTCTTTGTTTGGAAAGGGTAGACTGCTCACTACTATCTAAATACTATTCTTAACTCCCCTTGATTTCTACCTTCCTCTTTCTCCTTTTGTTTTTCTTTGTCTATTTTTTTCTCTCTCTGTAATTTCTGTGTTACTTATGTGTTTCTGGAAACCATCTTACTCTTTTTAGGCCAACCAGCTAATTATGGAAGTTGGACTTTTAACAGTGAAGATTAAATGAAGTGTTAATATTTTTAAATGTATGTAGAAGATGAGTTTAAGTAGGTGCTTAAGTACTGAAAGGAGACTAAAACCTTTAATAGGTACAAAAGCCATTTGTTTTAAGTGTATTCTCGCCGCAAGAAAAATCTTACTCTATAAAACTAATAGGCTGTCACATAAAAAATCAGAACCCTTGCTTATGTTCTTTTTCTAGCAGCTGAAATCAGATGCTGTGATTCTTGCTGTAGTTCTGTCTGATTGATAAAAATAGGAAATGAAAATATTTTTGGTGAAGTAATGACACTTGTGAATGTCAAATGACTGCACAATGGTAAGAAAAGGAACAGGATGTTTTTTGCTGGGAGTTAGCACTTTTAAAAAAATTATATTGTTCCTTCTTCATTCAGCAATAAAACTGAGTACCTCCTCAGCCAAGCTTTGTGCTAAATGCTAGAAAAAAAGAAGAATCACAATAATAATGCGTTGCTATTTCACTTTGTGAAGTACTTTAGATGTTTTTTATCTCATTTATCTTTATTGCAGATCTAAGGAGGAGTATTTTACAAATGGGGATTCAATACCTAAAATCACATGGTTTAAAATGGGGAACTGAAAGGAGATTGTACCCCTCTAAAGCCTGTGAGCATAACTCGCATAATATGCCACTTCCCTGGTCTTGGTGTGCTGATGGCCCCTTGGGGAACACAAACCCATGAGCAAACACTTGTCATGCTACATAATTAGTCCAGTGGTAGAGGGATGCCTCAAGATCTGTAGCCACAGAGAGAAGTGCCCAGTACTTCCTGCGGGAGAGGTGAATTTCACAAGGGGAGAAAATATTTCAATAGTTCAGCGAGTTTCAATAGTTTGATGAGTTGACTGTTGAAGAATGATTTAAAGTTTTTAAGAGGAGGGGCCAGGACAAGGACCTGCAGATGGAAGGAACCACAGACAAAGTGTAGGCCCTAATGGCACATAGTGTTTGAGGACCACTGAGCAGTACTGTGTGGCTCAAAGAGGACAGGTCTGTGCACTGCACTGTTCTAGCTGATTTCAGATACACTGTTTTATTATACTGTCAAAACAACCCTGTGAGGATTGTGGCTGGATTGTGGAATGAATGGAGGGAAGTGGTGTGTGGAGAAGATGTAAATACAAGTTGGGGATAGCTTGCTAGGATCCCCTTTATTTCACTGAGTTTTCTAACTTTGTTTTTCACTGTAAGATGATGTCTTGTAAAAAATTACTTGAAAAGCTCTTGATATAATATGTGCATTTTTGAATCTGTACAAACAATTCGTCTATTCTCTGTCAAAAAATAGGAAAGTTTTAACAGAATATCATTTCATAAAGCCATAAGTATTTATTAAGAATGAAGTTTTATCAAGGATGGTTGAGGCTGTAACTTGGACTTTCTCATACCTCTGGTAATTGGTACAGATGTTTAATTCCTGTGGAATATTAAGTATCAAAATTTGAATTAATGAAGGAATACGATTTCAGACTTTCAACAGGTTTTACAAATTGGAAAGGTGTGAATTTTAATTGTGATCAGTTCTGATTTGTTAAAGAGGTTGAATGAAAATCTTAATTTGACTTCAATGCATCTAAAACATAGTAGCAGAATATATATCTAAGTATTCCTGGGGGGTAACAAAAGAACTGAGGGTTTTTCTCAAAGGAAATTTGTAGATAATTTTTTCTACTAGTGAAAAATTTGTTAACATTTGTGATCTCTTCTAAAGCTCACAATGAAACCAGATCCTTCCTTCCCTAAACTTATGCTTCCCACTCGATATGAACAATTTCTTTCCAATTGTATTTTTATTTAATCATTCTCAGGGTATTGGTGAGAGTACTCCTGCTAAAGCTACTGAAATATTTTTTTAAATTTCTTCAGATTTTCTGCTTCACTACAGGACAATTGAAAAGCAAAGTAAAAATGTACAAAGAAGCCATGGGGCAATTTTGACTTACTTGGTTTCTGTCTTGAACCTCAGAGCAGTAGCTACACATTTGGGCTAACAAGATATCTGAATTACCCTCTTAAGTCAAACTAAATCCAGACATTTCAAGAAACCAGAGAATGAATTCATACATTTTCATTTCGCTCGTGTTTCTTAGCGCCACTGGCTCATTATTTTCATCATTTATTCAGTAAACATTTAGTGGATGTCTACTCTCTGTTAGAAATTGTGTACGACAAGATAGGTTTTTTGGTTTTTTTCTTAATTGAGAACTGGGCAAAGTTCATTTCCAGTTTAAGCATTGTATAGTTACCTATAAACACTCTTTCCTATCTAGTAGCATGGAGCACATGGTATAGAACTACTTCAAGGAAGCATCTAACACATGTTTTTGGTTAAATTAGTAAACTGAACTACATGGAATTGCCCCATTCAACTATTTTGACCTACTAAAGTAGAAAGTTTATGTAAAATGAACCGAATAAATGAATATTTAACATAAAATAAAATATTTTAAATATTTAAATATTTTTCTAAAAATATGAAACTGAGTAACACAGAAACTAGTTTACATGTACACTGGCTTTTGATGTTATTAAAAACAGATGTTCAGTTTTCTTGGTAAACATATTAGAATTATGCATTCTTGTCAATAAAATAAGAGTTTAACACTGAATAAAGACAGCCTTAATCTTCATTTACACACTCATATTGACAAAGATTCTATGATCCTTTGAAATATTTAATATACTTTTGGGAGGAGATTATTTTTTCCTTTGGTTTTATTCTAGTGGAAGTGATTTTGCAATGTGCAGAATGTGTGGCATGGTGTTTATATAGTTTGTATATATCCAACTATCCAAGAAGTGAACCCTGTATGTTAGCTTCCTTCTATTTGAAAAAAAACTCTGGCTCAAGGCATTTCACAGGACAAACATACCTTCAAAGTGGGCCAACCAAAAATCTAGTCAGCTGCAGGGTATGACTCCTAGTAAACATCAGTTTATGCTAAAACTATAAATATATTACTTATGTCAAAGAATTATAGGAATTCATATGCCTGTAAATTTGGGCATATTTATAACTCATGAAGTTTAATAAATCAATTCAGGAGAGACTGATTGGATTATTATTATGGACAATTGAATGTCAAGTACTCTTTTCTCCATGTGTATTTTGCATTAATATTTTGAGTAGATTTAGTAAGTAATTTTTTAATAGATAGTATTAATGATATTGTATTTCATTTGCCAGCACAGACTGAAAAATTAGACTTTGAGTTTCCTTTAGAAAAGTGTCATTGCAGTAAATGTAAATTGTATTCCATCAGGTAAAGAAACTATAAATAAATACTTATTTGTTCTCTCAGGTTTTATCAAACAATGTAATGGTTACAGAACAGAGTCACAATAACAATTAAGAAAAAGTTTTAAAATGTTTCTAGTATTTTTTGGTATTTAGTGTTTTCTAAAAAGCATATTTGCCACAATGTGCATGCTATTTATAGAGCCCAAATTCACATTTTTCACATGGCTTGAGATTAGTGAAAAGATGAAATATGAGTGAATGTAGATGGCTGATGAACGGTCTTATCTGACGACTTTTCAAAGCATGATTTATGTCCTCTTTGATCACAGACAGTGAGACACAGCTCCGAAGAGACATGGTTTTCTGCCAGAGTCTTGTAGCCACCGTCTGTGCCTTCTCTGAGCAGCTCATGGCAGCCTTAAATCAGATGTTTGATAACAGCAAGGAAAATGAGATGGAAACTTGGGAAGCCAGCAGAAGGTGGTTGGACCAAATAGCAAATGCAGGTGTTCTTTTTCACTTTCAGTCACTTCTGTCACCGAACTTGGTAAGGAAGCACATGACTACCACTGTCTGTGTCTGTCTGGGTAGCATCTGCCCAAATAAGATATGATTATTCATTTCCCCCTCATTGTCTCCTTTGTTATTGTATCTATAGTCATTCAGCTAATTTACAAATATTTTTTCCCATGGTCTTACAAGTTCTTATAAGTATGTAGAATGCATGTTTTCTTTCCTGATTTTTATCTCTTGTCTGTGGCTGCTAAAAATTGAGAAAGCCTCCCTTACTAATTCTTGTATCTCTAAATACTGACTGAGAAAGGTCATCAGAAGAAAAAGCATCTCTCTGCTGCTGTTTCTTATTCCCAGTCCAGAGGAGAAATCCTACCATGAAACCAAATCTCCCATTGAGGTTGATATTCTGGGATATGCTTGATAGAACGAGCCATACAACTTGCATGCCATACTGTCTGGCAACCTGTTTAAAATTTTCATATGCTAAATAAGTTTAGTTCTTTGTATGCATGTTTGTTCTGTAAATATAAGACAATTTTCTTAATTATTGTAGAATATTCCTTGGTTATGCATCCATTTTTCAAAGCGGTTATGAAGAAAGCATCTTGAAATCTTTGAAAAATAAAACTGTGGTGAACTTAGAGTTTTTTTTTTTGCATATACCTTCTGTGGTTTAGATATTGTCATGATATTTAAAAGCAAATATATTCACTTTTATATATAATTTTTAGGTGCTCAATACATAGAAATGTGGCTTTACACATGAGAACTTATTTCATCTATTTAAGGATACTTAGAAAATGTTGCTATTAGATAACATAGCTAAACTTTTAAATAAATATATATGAATTTGTACATCAAAACAATGTTTTTCTTCAGTGATGTTGAGGGTAGGAAGGTGGTTGGTGCACTGCAGAGCTATAGAAGTTTTTGGAATGATAAGGTTAGGAAGTCCGTCTCAGTGTACGTCATAAGAAACAGAAGTAGATCCTTTGAACAAAACTCTGTGTACTCCATATGGGTGATCAATCAAGATTCAATTAATGGAAAATGTAAAATTAGTTTGGAAAAAGTGTTTAAAAACAAAATTAAAATTATCGCTTATCAAATGTAAATTACACATGATAAGAAGTCCATTTCCTAACACATGGCAGACATTAATTATTTGTTAAGCCGGGCTCAGTGGCTCAGCCTGTAATCCCACGCTTTGGGAGGCTGAGGTGAGTGGATTGCCTGAGCCTGTGGGTTCGAGACCCGCCTGGGCAACTTGGCGAGACCTCATCTCTACAATAAATCAAAAAATCAACTGGGCATGGTAGCGCATGCCTGTAATTCTGGCTACTCGGAAGGCTGAGGCGGAAGGATC
>CAUYQG010098698.1:0-21805 GCA_963574415.1 Tarsius wallacei
AAACTAAGTAAATAACCATGGCCAATAACTATAGATGGGAAACAGAGACATGGACCAACAGTTTCCAAGAAAGGTCAATCCTGATCCTGCAAAAGGAGGTCATGGAAGGCCCAGTCAGTTCTTACTCAGGATGTTCTTCTGCAGGTGCCCCAGTCTTTTTACACTAGGCATGGGAGGAGCCTTTACACTGAGATGCTGTAGAGCTCTGGAAAGCTGGGGATCCACAGGCAGGTGTGGTTGGGGTTGTGATAGAATTAAAGGTTCCATGCATTCTCTGAGAATGTAATTGTTACTGTCCTGGGCTGTTTCTGGAGATTCTCAAATGAAATAAGATCAAGTTTAGCTTAAACATAACTATTTCAAAGGAATATTGCCATAGAGGAATAGCACCAAGCAGAAGATCTTCAAGCATCTCAAAGGTTAGACCGACAAGGGCTTCCTGTCATAGGGATAAATAAACAAGATTAGAACGAAGATGGGAAGAGGGAGGGCAAGACAGAGGATTGCAAAATCAGGTCCCAGATTAGAAATATTTCACGCTGAAGTCAGCCTGTTCTTAGGAGGGTCATAGGAGGGTTGTATGTTGTCTCATCCTGTGGGTGGGTCAGAGTTTAAGGGCCTGGAGAAAGAGAAACTTAAGCAATGTCTGGTTAGCAAATATTTTGTTCTGATCACTGAAGACCAAACTGTTCATGTAATCATGTATAAAGCAAAAAATGAGTCTGCTGGAGTCTGTGTCAGGCTTTGTGATCTGTGAGTGAGAGAGCATCATCAAAGTCATAATAGAGTGTTTCTCTGCAGGAAGCTGCTCTTGGGAACACAAAGGAAATGTGGAACTTCCTTTAATCACCGCTATTCACTAGGATTATCTATATTTCCAATCTTCTCCTTCCACTTTCTCTTGCATTTTACATCTCTTTCACTGGGCTGTTCTTGAGTTGTATTCCTTATAATAAATTGGTAAATTTAAGTGTTTTGCTGAGTCCTCTGGGGAAGTCTGTCAAAATATTAGACAACTAGTTCATGTTAAAGAATTGGTGGTCAGCAAGCTTTACAAATTTGCTGTCAGAAGTGTTGTGAGGAGACAAAAGACATCACAAGTCCAAACATTAAACTGACTCCAGGTGAGTTTGCTCACTGGTCAGAATTGAGACCCTGTAGAATAGAGTGTTTCTATCCTGTGAGAATGGAACAGCAGGGTCATTGAAGCATGCAGGATTGAATTTCCTAGCTGTTAATGTTTCCTTTGCCCACTATCTAGGAGTGAGCCACCTTAGGCTATATATCCACTTTGAGAGTAGTCCTCCAAGTTTGGGAAAATGTTTAACTTACTGAGTACCTTGTGAACTGTGGGTGAAACAGGCTATTTGCCTGACCTGCTGCTTTTTATAAAATCATCCTGCCGTCTAATGTAGGTTTGCCCAATATTTAAGAATTGGTTTTATGATTTGAGTTTAAGATTGTTATTTTCTTGCTTGAAAATCTGAGTCGATTGAGTGACATGAACTGAAGAAGCAAAGAGAATTCTTGAAATAAATTCTTTGTTTTATGTTGATTTAAAAATAATATTACTCTTCATGGCTCACCATCCAGGTGAATACACAGGCTTCAAGCAGTTCTGGTATCTCTGTGATCTCATCTACCTTCTGTACCCAGGCCACAAGTCCTGATTGTTTCTGTAATGTCTTTCTTGCTTAATCATCTATCATGAAGCAGGTTTTTACTTGGTTTTGCCTTTTGTGAGTTTTCAGTCATTTAATGTTATCATTAACATGCCCTTAATATTATGCTGAAAATGATTTTTATGGTTTCCTTACCTCAGTCTGTTGCATGCAGGCTGTTGTCTGAGGCTGCGGTCATTTAATATGCATTTCACTCTTTTGGGACTTGATTTGTATCAAGTTTATATTTTGATGTTGTTGGCAATGTCATTCTTGATTTTGTCTCCACATGCTAACGCTTTATACATTTGTTAATCTAAAGGCAGAAACAGGGGTACAAAATACAATTTTAAAGAGTTTATTGGAGTCAAGGGAGGACAGCTGCCTGGAGTACTCAAACCCAATGGATATGAGCTCCATTTGGTCTTTGTTACAAGCCAGTTTTCAAAGGCAAAAGGAGAGATGGGTGTGGGCCATTACATAGTTTTTTGTCAAGAGCTCTTCCTGATTTACAGAAACAACATGGAGTAATAATTGGCTGGACCTCGTTGAAATATAGGGCATTGGTTATGGTGTCTAGTGTGTGCATTGATAGGTTGACTTCTAGCTACTTGTGATGCCAGTCTAGAGACCACATAGCAAGTACCTTCAGGAGATGATTATTTGGCTCAACAGTCTGTTGTGGCATTGGATCATGACTCCGTGACCATTTCTGTGCTTCTCTGGCCATGATAATTTTTTAGGAGGCTTGAAGTTTTCGAATAAAGTTTCTTTTCTGTCTAATTTCTCCTCTTTTGATCAAAATCTTTGTTTTTGGAAGCCTTGATGGTCAAAATCTGAATGTCAAGATGACCCTCATTGCCTGGAAGGCTCATTCCACCATTGTTCTGTGTCACATCAGATGGGGAGGCAGAGGAGACATCTCAGTGGGAACTTTAAGAGCACCAAAAGTCAACTTGGGATGGCACCACAGAGTGGTAAAATGAGGCCTCAGTGAAGTTTACATGCTGCTTATCTTTTTTTCTTTAATTATCTCTAGTATTTGGAATACCATGATGTTAATTTTCTTGGAAGAATAAATTGATTAGAGATTCATAGTGCTAATGACTCAAGTACTAGAAATACAGTACATATTAGGATTATAAAAGGAGCATTTGTATGACAGGACAACAACAACAACAAATCTATTCCATTAGGAAGCCTACTGAGAACAGCACAAAGAAGGTGGATGTGGGAAAAGATGGAGTAGAGGAAAGAGTCGATTATACTTTTGTCTCATGGTATCTAGAGGATGGATTTCTTGTCCTTGTTTGGTACCTGGGGAGATAAACTTGCAGTGGAAGATTGTCAGTGTGACATTTAACAGAACTCAGTTGAGGGAGTTAAAGTTAGATTACAGACATAAGGTTACAATTTGCATGTGCTTATTTTCTTTGGGGATGTGTATCCTGAAAGATTTAGGGACAAGCAAGGGATTTCCTTGTGGGGGAGAGCTGCCATCCAGAGAGGCAAGAGGCACTTTGTCATTGTGAAAACATTGTGAATATTGCTGTGACAGGGCTATGATATTACAGCAGCCTGTTTTTTAAAAGAATTGTCATGTTGCCTACTTGGTTCCCAGGCTGAACTCTTCTCTTGGCATAAAGAGTATGGGGTCTTGAGATTTTATTTTATTCTATAGGAATAAAATTGTTCTCTTTCTGTTCCACCATTGTTTGTCTGAAGTTGGAGATGATTTTGTTTTTAATTATATTTTCCAAAAACCATCCAGAAGACCAGACATGATTAAGACATATAAGGTTCCTATCAGGCTTCCCTCTAGAAGGCCCTTTTCCTCTGGGGCTTCCAATCACAACCCACAATCATGCAGGAGAGTGTATACTGTCTCCACCTGCAGATGATCTCTCTGTCTCTTTGGGATCTATAGTCTCTTCTAAAGCAGTTAGCCCAGATTTCTACAAAAATAACTGCACAGGGCAGCCACCAACTCTGTCTTTCAAAGCTCCCAGCATCTTCAGACCTAAAACTGATTCAGACCATAGCACCTGGAAACCCAGCCAGGCTCTCCCATGTGCATTAGGAGGCCTAAGACTCTACTTCCTCTTCTAAGAGCCTCTTGCCCAAATGCCCTCAAATGTGCAGAGGACACCCAATGCCTCTCCAAGACCCATGTTTTTCACTCCAAATTCTGTATCAAGTTCTGGGTGATTCAGAATCCATTAGAGCAGCTACTATGAGGGAATATCTTCTCCAGTCTTTCTCTCCTTCCTGTAACTCCCAAGAAGGCAGAGCCAAGTTGATCCCACCTAGATTCTGTAAATAATGGCTGGTGTCCACCTTTGATTCACAAGACAGGGCCAGAATTTGGACTGAAGATATGCAGAAAACCCAGGGCAGACATGTTCTGCATTGTGATAGGGCAATGTAGATGTTGTAAAGCCTCTTTTGGAATGAGGCCTCCAATTTTTCCAGATCTTTTCCATTGACCTGCTGTAGCTGTATGAGGGGCCCTGGGCATAACCACCTGCTGCAGAATTTGTAAATGAAAGAAGCATCTCAGCAGTGGGAGGTCACAGCCACAAAATAGCCAGAGCTCTGATCACAACTACAATGTTTGAAAATGGCTTCTGGAGTAGGGTGTTCTTGTTCCTGCTGCTCCACCATGACAGTTCCATTTTCTATACTGTTCTCACTGTCAGCCTTAGTCTCTCCTGCATGGATCACCATGAGGACATAAGCATAGCATGACTGGGAACCCTCTCACTAGCCCATGGGAATCTTTGAGACATTTATGGTGTCCTGTGTAGGCTGGGGTCAGGCTGACAACAGGATCTGATCTTCTTGGTTGGTACCCAGTTTGAGATTGCTCCATGTTCCTGATACTTATATGAAGAACAAGAGAGTCTGCAGACTCAAAGTGTTAGATAAACCACTTGGTTTTATTTCATGCAACCATTGGAAAATCAGATAATGCAGTCATGATTGCTACAATCCAGAAACTTTCAAACAGGCAAATGTTTTAATTCAGCATCATGTGGTCAGTACAAAGAAGGGGGGTGTCCAGGGGACTGGAGCTCCATTTGGGCCACTCCCTCTCAGTTTGATGAGTTCTGATGTTACTACCTGAAGGGCTATTAATGGACAGCAGAGTTGCTGTTGTTGTTGTTGTTGTTGTTGTTATTTCTATTGCTTTTGCCCTGGTAAGAATAAATATAATTGTCTTAGAAATTCCTGAGTTTTTGGTTAACTTTCTAGTTATTGTATGTTACAAGATCAACAGGGAATTGGCTAAAGTAAGTTGACATTACACAACCTCTGAGTCATGTTTCTCTTGGGCAGGCAGGGAAGACAGAACTGAACATACCTTGGTGGATAGGGATGAGAAGCCCAGGGCCTGCCTGCTCCCTGCCCCAACCCTGCCCAGATCCAACCTTTGTCTTAGTCTCATTCATGTCTGGCTTCACCTAGGACTATACTCTGGCAAAACTATTACAGGAGGTCAGAGTTTTTGGTGACTGCTCCTGCTGTCTCCAGATCTGGTCCCCAAAATTTCCTGAGACCCAAAAGCAGATAAACGAAGGCAGACAACTATATGTGGGGGCTTTATTTTTTTCCTTTTTCTTTGAAACCAGCCATTCTTGAGACATTGCACCTAACAACCTGTTCTCCATTCCTGAAGATCTAGTATTTGCTCCACAGGTTACAAGAAAGTAAATATAAAAACAACAATGAAAAATGTCTCTGAAATGCAGTCCACCCTTTCATTCTGTATTTCTCTCATCTATCTATAGTTAGCTTATATTCTATACATTTGCTTTTTAAATCAATGATAAGGAAACAAAAGAAAACAATACACACGTGGACCTGTCTTCTAAATCTGGGAATTATGGGACACTTGGTACCTGCCCCAGGGTATATGAGGATTAACTCACATAACGTGAGATTCCCAGCATAGTACCCTGTAACCAGATTTCAGTGCATGTAGTATGTATTCATTAAACCTTGCATTAATGCATGTGCATGTGCTGTTTTTCAAATTAGACATTACTGCCTTCTCTGGGCTTTATAAACTTTAAAGGGCCAGCAGAGAATGCGATTTTCCAGGACAGTGACTGGTGGTCTTCACTGCCAACTGTAAGTATTTGTGTTGTAGTTTGAGAGGTGGTTGTGAGGGCCTTTGTGTGCTGTGCCTGCTTTTTCTAGCTGAGTGCTACTGACAGTGGGTTTATGAGGAGTAACATCAACACTGATAGGAAACCTGTTAGAGAAGCTCTTTTGTGGTCCCCTTCCATACTGATAGGTTTTGCAGGGGGAAGGGAGAGGAGAGTAGGTTGTAGTTAAAACAACCCATCATGTGAACCTCACAAATGGAGCACAGAGTTGCAACAGCCCAGAAAGCTAACACTGTGCTCTAACAGTATTCTGTTACTGATTGCTTCACTGCCAATATTTGCTTTTCCAAGACCACATCCCAAAGCTATGTGACTAATAACATCCTGGAACTGACTTGTCCTGGTTCTGACTGTTAATGTTTGCTTTCTTAAGACTGCATTTCAGAGATAAGCGAGTAACAACATCCCTGATAGTGACTGGTTTAGGGCAGACATCTGTACTTCAAGGCCGTGGAACCAGCAGCCTGTAACAGTGCCGGTATTCGCATCTCAAGGCCAGGTGATGGACAACTTAAACTCTCTAAACAGCTTCTTGAGCCCGATAAGCCTCCACTAGGGTTTTATAAGTGGCCTGCAAGAGAACAAAGGCCGCTGGTTTCTCTTTATAAAGCCAGCCACCTCCCTCTCTTCTCTTCTTTTCTTTTATAAACCTTTTTAACCACCAGTAGCTCATCTCTTTCTTCTTGGCATACTTTACTTTTTTGGTGCTGAAATCCAGGGAGAGGTTTTGGCTAGGACTTGCTGGATCGCCCCTCTCTTGCTCCCCTTCTCCCTCTCCTTCTCAGGCTTGATCCACTTCCTGGCTGCCTCTTCAGAACCTGCCATAAGGACACACCTTAAAATCTCTCCGGCTAACATAGAGTGTGTGCTTCTTTCAACCCGGGAGAAAATCCTCTTTCACGGGCCCACCTCTGGTGGTCTCCTCCCTTAAACCTTGCTGAGAAGTCAAGACAAGCCCTGGAACGGGACTCTCCACTTGCCTTGCTAAATTACCATCCAAGTACCGGCTCACATTTCATCCATCGGTTACAAGGGTGAGTGAAACCTCTTGTGGGATCCTTTCTTCCTCTCGTCTCTCTCTCATCGCAAAGTCCTAGTGCTAGGCGGGAGGATCCCTATGACCTTCGAGTTGGTCTGGCCCTGCCATTGAGGACGCTCATTCCACAGCAGACCATCACTGCTCTCTGAGAAAGCCATGTGAACAGGGACACCTTTTCTCTCAGACCTTTCTCCTCGTCCTTCCTCACCCTTGTCCACTCTCCCTATTTGGCTACAATGAGAAATTCTCAATCTTAACTTTCAAAATCTATTCCTCTAGGATGCTGTCTCCAAAACTTAAAGGCCTTAGGTTTCCAAGAGGAGATCAGACCAAAAAGACTTATCTTCTATTATAATATGGTCTGGCCACAATACAAACTTAATAATGGGTCCCAATAATGGCCAGAAAATGGAACTCTTCATTTGGAAACTTTTTGGGACCTCGATAACTTCTGTTACCGCAATGGCAAGTGGTCAGAAATCCCTTATGTTCAGGCTTTCTTCACTCTCTGTTCTTGACCCTCTCTTTGTAAATCTTGCTCTGTGGCAGAGAGGGGCTGAAAACAGTTAAAATTATTCTTTATTAAAATCAACCCAGTGGCTCAGCCTATAATCCCACGCCTTGGGAGGCTGAGGTGAGTGAATTGCCTGAGCCCACAGGTTCGAGACCCACATGGGCAACTTGGCGAGACCTCATCTCTACAATAAATCACAAAATTAGCTGGGCGTGGTAGCGCGCGCCTGTAGTTCCAGCTACTTAGAAGGCTGAGGCGGAAGGATCGCCGGAGCCCAGCAGGTCGAGGCTGCGGTGGCCGGGAGCGGCCACTGCACTCCAGTCTGGGCGACAGAGTGAGACTCCAATTCAAAAAAAAATAAAAAATAAAAAATCAACCTGCAAGCTACAAACCTGCTAGACATGGAATGTGAGAAAAACCAGACAGCCACAAGCCGCTTTCCTGTAAGTGCAAAATAGTGATCGATTTACAATCTTACTACCCCCCCACCCCATCCTTTCTTTGTGAGGTTATAGGTTCAGGACTCCTGCTTGTTATGTATATCCTGTAAACAACATGTTCTTTGAAGGTCTGTTTCTACTGATTACAACATTGCAAATTCCAAAATTTTGTATAACCATAAAACTCAACCCCCCTCCCTTACCAAAACTAACATATAAAACCCTTCTCTTCTTTCTCTGGGTTGCTTAGCCTTGGAGCATTATCTCACTGAGTCACACTGGCACCTAGAAACGCTTCTTCCTGAAGTAGCCTTGGTGTCATGGTCTCTCTGTTTTCTCGCAACAGCTCTACTTCCCAAATACTCCTAGCCCACTATGCTCCTAACACCACATCCCCCAACCCCTGTTCAGACTCTTATCTGTCCTCCTTTGACCCTTCAGATGACAGTTCACCGCCCTTTGCTCCCATCCTGTTGCAGCTGCCCCAGACCCCGCTACACAACCTCCACCCTACAATTCCTCTCAACCTGACCCCCTCCCTATCCCTGCTCCACAAAGAAACTTGGAAACCTCAGCCCCACCCTCAACCCCAAAACTCCCCTGATCTTCCTAAATCACCTCCCTATACCCGGTCCTGAACTACCTTAAAACAAGAAATTTCAAAACAAAACTTACTCCTTCCCCTGCCCCACTACTCCCTTTATGGGAAGTGGCTGGAGCAGAAGGCATTGTCTGGGTGCACATCCCATTCTCTCTCTCCGATCTATCTCAGATTGAACAGTGCCTTGGCTCCTTCTACTTAGACCTTGACAACTACCTAAAACAATTTAAATATCTTACCCAATCTTATGACTTAACCTGGCATGATTTTTACATTATACTTTACTCTTCTCCCAGAGGAAAAGGAATGAGTATGGCAAGCTTCCCAGGCACATGCTGATGAGGTACATAGGTCCAATGACACTAAGCCTGTGGGGGCAACAGCTGCTCTCTGCAAGGATCCACACTGGGATTATCAAACTGTCAGACCTATGGCCAGCCCATAATCATATGTTTGCTTGTCTCATTGTGGGCCTTCAAAACACAGGACATAAAGCAGTCAGTTTTGACAAACTCCGGGAAATAATCCAAACACCAGATGAAAATCTGATGCAATTTTTAGCTAGATTAACAGAGGCTCTATCAAAATATACAAAACTAGACCCCACTTCAGCAGAGGACACTATTGTCCTTAATACCTATTTTATTTCCCAATCAGCTCCCGACATCCAAAAAAAAAACTAAAAAAGCCAGAAGAATGCCCTCAAACCTCTCAATGAGATTTTTAAATTCGGCTTTTAAAATTTTCAATAACTGGGAGGAACAGGCAAAACAAGAGAGGGTCCAACGAGATCAGGCTAAATACTACCTCCTAGCCATTGCCCTACATGACTCCAAACCTCCATCAACCAACAAAGGCAAAAAGCCTCCTGGGCCCTATGTCAAGTGCAGCAAAGAAAGACACTGGACCTGCAAATGCCCCCACCCAAGGCCCCCTCCAGGTCCATGTCCCCACTGTGGCAAAGGGGGATGTTGGAAGGTTGACTGTCCTGACACCTCCCTCTGGTCCCAAGTAGGAGTCCTCTGACCCAGCTCTGCCTAGCCTCCATGGACTCGCTGCTAAAGACTGAAGGTGCCCAGGACTCCAGGCCCCCACTCTCCATACCTCTATAGAGCCTAGGGTAACTCTTACGGTGGCAGGTAAGCTGATCTCTTTCCTTATTGACTTGGGGACCACATACTCTGCTACGCCTACCTACTCTGGAAAAACAAAGGTGTCTCAGGTCTCTGTTATGGGGGTTGACAGTTTAATATCTATACCACAAACTGCTAAACCTCTACCTTGCACACTCCAAACCATCCTGTTCTCCTATTCCTTTCTCATACTCCCAAAATGCCTTACTCCCATCTTTGGAAGGGACCTTTCCAAATTCAAAGCATTTGTCACTATCCCAGGTCCACCTTCCGATCTTGCCTGGTTACTGCTCCTCAATGCCACTCCCTCTTCCTCTCACATGGACTGATCCAGACAGTCACCACTCCCAACAGCTAACACAGATAGTCCTCCCAAAGGATTTTTGCGACAGTCCTCATTTCTTTGGTCAGGCCCTAGCATCAGACCTGGTCTCTCAACCTTGCCCCAAGTACTCTCCTTCAATATGTGGATAATCTTCTCCTTTGTAGTCCCTCGTTAACACATTCTCAATGACACACTATACAGCTCCTTAATTTTCTAGCTGATCGGGGTTATTAGGTATCTCCCACCACGGCTCAGCTTTCTCTTCCTGAGGTCACATGTCTCAGAGTTCTTTTAGCACCAACTGAAAGACATATTACAACTGATAGAAAGTCCCTTATATCTACCCTTACACTCCCTATATCAAAAACAGAAATCCTGTCTCTTAGGAATGGCTGGATATCTATGTCTCTGGATTCCTAATTTTGCTCTCTTAGCACAAACTTTATATCAAGCCACCCGAGAAGATCTTTCAGAGCCCTTGGAACCAAAGTCAGACATTCACTCAGCCTTTAATGCCCTTAAATAAGCTATTATCTCAGCCCTGCCTTTAGCACTTCCTAACCTCTCTCGCCCCTTTGTACTTTACAAAATTTAGGTGTAAAATTGCCCTGGGAGTCTTAGGATAAAACCAGTGCCTTTCTTTCACCACTGTCGCTTATCTGTCAAAGCAACTGAACACCATAATCCAAGGGTGGCCGGCCTGCCTACGTGCTCTGGCAGCGGCTACACTCCTTGCTCAAGAAAGTAAAAAGCTTACTTTTGAAGCACCCACTGTCATTCATTCACCACATGACTTTAAGGATTTACTTTCTCACAAAGCTGTGACTCTCTTATCTCCCTCATGTATCCAATTAATTCATGTCACTCCTCTCAAATCCCCTAAGCTCTCCTTTGAACGCTGTCCTACTCTCAACCCTGCCACCCTTAGATCCCTAATTCTGCTGAGCCTCCCATTCATACTTGCAGAGAGGTATTAGAGGACTTAATACCTCACTTCTCCCACATACCTTCTACCCCCTAAATAACGCGGATTTTACTTGGCATATTTATGGCAGTTCCTCCACAACACCAAAAGAAAAAAGAATAACAGGATATGTCATCATTTCTAACACCAATATTATTGAACCCCAACCTCTGCCTTTGGGAACATCATCCCAAAAGGTAAAGCTTATTGCACTAACCATAGTACTTACCCTCACAGCTAGCAAGAGAGTAAACATATATACTAATTCTAAATACATGTTTCACATCATACACTCACACGCTGCTATCTGTAGGAAACGGGGACTCCTATCTACTAAGGGCTCTCCCATAACTAACACCCCACTTATACTCCAGCTTTTAAAAGTAGCTAACGTGCCAACTAAAGTGGGCATCATACACTGCTGAGGTCACCAGGTAACCTCAGACCTCATTTCATGGGGCAACAATGCCGCAGACAGGGAAGCAAAACAGCCTTCACTCCAATCACCTGCCCAGCAACTCATAATAATCTCCAATATAAAACCCCTTTACCTTATCTCTAACCTTGATGAACTGGTCCTTTTAAGATCATTCTAACAACACCAACAGTTACTAAATCGGCCTGTCATTCTTCTTGGTTTCATATCTCTAGATTAAAATGGGCCCCCAAAAAACTCTCCACCTCCACCCAGGAGCTATTCCTCACTCGAATGCTCCCCGCTACTCCAGCACAGTCTTGGGGCTCTTCAGACTTCGATTAGAATGAATTCTGGAAAAAACTACACCGCTGAACCAAACATATATCGATAAGTAAAAGGGGCTAACAAATACATTGGTTACTAATCGTGCTGGGACTCCCTCTAGCTATCCTGTTTGGAATAGGCCTCTATTCTGTGTCCCCCGTGAGTGAACTACTGTCCAAAAACATTCTTTCTGCTTTGCTTATCTATTTGTAGTTCTCCCCCTCTGGGGTCTCCTCTAATTAAAATTAGCCTAGATTCATTTCCCATTTCATCTATCATTACCCTCTCAGAACCAAAAGTAATTATCCAGGTAGCAGGTAGACAAATTTCTTTCTTACTTTGTACAGGAAGCTCCTACTCTGTTCTTCCTGAATCTCTAGGAACCCCTCATCTCTCTAAAATTTCGATTGTTGACGTTACTGGCCATACTATTTCTCCTGTAGTTACTGAAACTTTACCCTGTGTTATCCAAAACTTGTCATTCACCCACTGTATCTTAATAATACCTAACTGTTCTACTCCCACTTTAGGAGAAATCTTCTGTCACAATTTGCTTGTGCAGGCCTTCATATCCAAGTTCAGGGGACTCCTCATTCCTTACTGAGGCTGCTTTAACAAAAATGCTTAAAATTAATCTAAATGATCTCACTATCCACTTTTCTACACATAGTAGCACAAGCTCTTACCCCTCCAAAAAACTCTGTTATCATCGACCTCCCCACACTCCTCATTATTTTAACTGATCTCTGGCTCCAGGGAGAATTAATAGATTTCACACCAACCCACATCTGTTTCTACACCTGGGTTCTGATCTTCGTCGTTTCATCCTCCTAAACATGAACCACACCATAAGTTTACTTTCACTCCTTTTCCTTTTACATTCCAAACACCACATTATCACCTTGCCTATAATCCCTTCTGCTGCATACCTTGCCTACCTATTCAAAACTCTAAATTTAACTCATTGTCTACTCAATACCTCAAATCCAGTCCTAACCAGCAATTGCTGTATCTGCTTATCCATCACCTCATCCGGAGGGTTGGCACTCCCAATTTCCATAAAACAATGGACTCACATACACACCTCTCTTTATCATACATATAGAGGGGAACCTCTCTTCTCATATATACACTATTTATATACAACTAATCAAATAAAAAATCCTAACATAACGCTAACTTCTTTCATGGAAAATCTCACTTCTACCCATAAAAAACCTGCAATATCTCACCCAGGTGGAACAATACGGCAGCACCACGGAGCCTCAGTTGGCCTCAGGTCACTGGTCCCCCACCATCCCTACTGATGGGACGCCCCATCCCCGTGGCAGTGTGTCCCCTGCCGCACGTCAGGACCGGGGTCTGGTGTGGAGAGCCTCTTGTCCCAGGACACGGGGTGCAGCCAGAAAGGCGGCCATCCCCTCGCCTGTCAGGCACCTCCCGTTTATGGGGGACCTCATGCTAAACCATTCGTAGACAACCTGCTTCTGGGTTGGGTTTCGTAGGTAGCAGAGCAGCTCCCTGACTGTGATCTATTGAAAGTCAGCCCTCGACACAAGGGTTTGAAGAAAAAAAGAAGAAAAAAAAAACTGCAATGGGGGATCCATTGCCTCTAACATACATCTACAGCAACCAGCTCCTTTCTGCTTTTTCAGACAAAACTCTATAAACAGCTCCTACCCCAACTAGGAACCATACCCCATAACTCTGTAACTACACTACACATTTCTCCCTTCCTTCAGGCCGATCTGTCAGTAATGTCTCAGGAACTGTTAGGCATTCTCTGGCTCTCTCAGAAAGACCTCTTTTGCATATAAAATACTATCACAGGGCCCTACTGACAGGCTCTCTGTCAGTCTGGGAAAGTGCTGAAAAATTCCCTGACAGACTCTTATTTGCTGTTAACTTCAGCTCTTTTCTCCTCACCCCTGGAATATTCTTTCTATGTGGAACCACCACATACTTATGTCTCCCCACTAATTGGACAGGAACATGCACCCTGATATACCTAGCACCAGATATCTCTATTACGCCTAACAATCAAACCCTCCCTGTGTCATTAATCCACAACTAATCCAAATGGACAATTCAATTCATTCCTCTTATTAATAGACTTAGGACTCGCATCTGGGATTGGGGCAGGGACTTCAGGGCTCACAACCTCTTTAACTTACTATAAAAGCTTGTTAGAGGACCTAACCAGGAGAATAGAAGACATGGCAACTGGTCTCATCACCCTCCAAAACCAGTTAAATTCCCTGGCAGCTGTGGTTCTCCAAAGCAGGAGAGGATTAAACTTCCTCATGGTGAAAAAAGGAGGCCTGTGCTTTTTAGGAAAAACCTTCTTCTTTTACACCAACAAATCAGACGTTGTAATGGACACAGCAAAAAATCTGATAAACGGCCTCAAGGATATGCCAAAATCTCAGTAATTCATGGGAAAGTTGGCTAAACAACTGAAATTGAATGCCATGGGTTCTACCCTTCCTAGGCCCTCTCCTTTTGCTTGTGACTCCTTCTTACTTTTGGTCCATGTTTAATACGTCTTCTTTCAAAATTCCTTCAGGACCATATACAAGCCTTTACTAGCCAAAGTATCCATGAACTACTTTTAACCCATTTCAATTATCAAAAACTTCAAACCCCCTGCACCCACATTCCAGCCTTTTTCTATCCTATCCCTACTATGTCCCTCTTCAGCAGGAAGCAGCTTTAGAAGATTGACCTTTGGCCCTATCCTAAAACAAAACGACTGGAGTGATAGAGTTTGTGGAGGGATGAGAGAGGAGGTTGTAGTTAAAACAATTCATCATGTGAACCTCACAAATGGAACACAGAGTTGCAATGGCCCAAAAAGCTAACACTCTAACAGTGTTCTGTTACTAATTGCTTTAGCCAATATCTGCTTTCCCAAGACCGCATACCAAAGCTGTGTGACCTGGAACTGACTCGTCCTGGTTCTGACTGTCAATGTTTGCTTTCCTAAGGCTGCATTTCAGAGATAAGTAAGTAACAACATCCCTGATAGTGACTGGTTTAGGGCACATATCTGTACTTCAAGGCCGTGGGACCAGCAGCCTGTAACAGTGCCGGTATTCGCATCTCAAGGCCAGGTGACGAACAACTTAAACTCCCTAAACTGCTTCTCTGAGCCAGTTAAGCCTCCACTAGGGTTTTAGAAGTGGCCTGCAAGAGAACAAAGGCTGCTGGTTTCTCTATAAAGCCAGCCACACCCCTCTTTTCTTTTCTTGAATAAATCTTTTAACCACCAGCAGCTACTCTCTTCCTTCTTTAGCATACTTTACACATACCTTCAGAATCACATGACCTACAGTGGCTCTGAAATACCACATGATTTATGTGCTCATTGAACTCAAGTGGCAATGCTTTGTGCCCCTGTCTATTGGTGTCTATTGGTGTCTATTGTGCCCCTGTCTATTGGTGTCTATTGGTGTCTATTGGTCTGGGTAGCAGCACTGTTTTAAGTGCCCCCACATAAGGTTAAGATAGGCCAGGGTCCACAGCATGAGGCCTTCAAGGTACATTCATGAAAGTTAAGTTCAGCCTTGTCCTCTAAAGGGATGTCACAGGGCCTGGTCTTCTGGGGTTTGGTGGGGGTAGTGAAATGCAGCTTGTTTTCCTATTGCTATAGGAGAAATTGCTGGAGTCTGTGGCATGGAGGGCACCAGAAAGCAGGAAAAGCTTACATTTTGATCTCTGTGTAGGATCTCATTTTCCTGATTCTTTCCTGTGACAAAGGACAGGGGAGTGTGGGTTTTTCTTCACTTCAAGGTTCTTCTGCCTGTGGGTGTGGTGGTGGCAGGTGAAAGAGTTGTGCTGATGCCTTAAAAACTTATTCTCAAATGCAGTTGTGATTTGTCCAGATAATCTCTTCTGAGGAGTAATCTCAGAGAATGAAAAGGAAGAGGAAGAAATGGCTGGTTCTCAGGTGAATGTGTCTCAGGACAGGGTCTGTTATCTCTTTTGCTCTTGAAATGTCATGTTTAGAATTCTCAAAACTTCTCTGCTTCTGATGCTCCTGCTAATGTGTTTGTTTCAACTACTTTTTTTTTCTTCTTGTGGTAGCCAAGTATCTCTGTAGAACCCTACTCTCCTTTATGTCAGAGCCTTCTTCATTCTCCTTATCCAGGTTGCTTACATGCCATGATCATATCACCAGGAGTTTATCAACTACAATATTAAGAATGTTATTTTGTGTCAGGTCAACTCAGAAAGATGTGGACACCCAAGAGTCCTGTTGGGCATGAGGTTAGGTACTAAGATGTCAGTGAAGAAAGGGGGACATGTACTGTTTAGTTTCATCTGGTTGGTCCAGCAGCTCAACGCAGGATTAAGAAAACACAAATTTAAACATGCCATTACTGCCCATAATGACTCAAAGTTTTTGTTTTGGGTGTTTTTTTTTTTTTTTTTGGTTTTTAATAGAATATCAGAAGAGTCTTACTCTCTGGGATGCTAAAGAAAGATTGATTACATTATTAGAGACTACAGAATTTGTAGCTTGAACTTTGCATAAAATTGATGTTTCTTCATATTTAGATTCAAGTTGTAATACACTTCTTTGTGGTCAGTATCACAATAGTGATGTTGTGTCAGCACTTGATATTGGGTTTTTAAAAAAATTAATGTTGATGTTAATTTCATTCACTGGGTTAAGATGCTGACAGATTTTTCTGCTATAGAGTTACTATTTTCCCTATTATTAAAAAGTCCCTTAGGAACATTTACTGCTGTGCCTAAGTCAGCTCATTCAATCTGGAATCTCCCCTTTCTGCTTTGATTATCATGCACATAGCATAGGAAAGGAAGGCTCTCATTTTGTTGACTTGTCAGATGAACTGAAATAAAACTCAGGCTCTGCCACTTACTGAATGTTTGAGAAAATTATTCTGCTTGGGCTGAAGCATTGGTGTAACTGGATAACTCATTAGAAATCAGAAACTCAGGTTTCACCCCAGAGCTCCTGAATCAGAATCTGCTTTTTTTACAGATCTCTACTACTTTTTTGTACATATTAAAATTGGACTATGACTTTTCCATATGGGAAATATTTACTTTTTAACCTGTATGTTGTAAATAATAATAGTCAAAATTGCATATACCTGTGTTAATGCTGCCGATTTTATACTGTGGCATCCACTGAAGTATAGACTCTACACTGATTTTGTGGATCTTATGTCATCCTCTTTCCTCCGAGTTAGAGATACCTTAGAGAATATTTCTGTGTTAAAATGTGTCTTATTGAATAACTTTTATATAAGTCAGAACCAGTTCTCTTCACTTTTTTTTCACCTGGATTCAAAGTAAGAATTCTTCTCACGGCCACTTGGTAAATATGATTGTTTGTTTTTCTTTCAGGGACTGTTGACATTCAGGTATGTAGCTATAGAATTCTCTCTGGAGGAGTGGGACTGCCTGGACCCTGCTCGGAAGAAGTTGTATAGGGATGTGATGTTAGAGACCTACAGAAACCTGGTCTTTCTGGGTGAGGATAACTTCAGTATACAGTTTGTATTTCACAGTAAGAATTTTATTTCCTCCCTTTGCAAAAAGTTTTCTTGGGAGTTTTTGCTTTGTATGAATGAACTTCACACGACTGCTTTCATGGAAAACTTAGGGATTTGTTGGTATAGGAAAGAAAATCTTCAAGATGTTTTGTCTTGACCTGAATCTTCTCCTTTCTTGAGCTGATCTGCATCCTTCAGTCTAATGGTAATTCTGGAAATTCAGTAGCAATTATTGTTGCCCACCCCATTTTTTGAGTCAGAGTCCCACTCTCATCCACACTGGAGTATAGTGGCATGATCATGACTCACCTCAGCCTCTACTTCCTGGGCCCAGGTGATCCTCCTATCACAGCCTTTTGAGTAACTGAGACTACATGCATGCAGAATCACACCAGGCTAATTTTTAAATTTCTATTTATTTTTTTAAATAGAGATGAGCCCTCTATATTGCCTAGGCTGGAGTTGAGATTTGGGGCTAAGAAATTCTCCCTTCTCAGCCTTCTAAAGTGCTAAAATTACAAGCATGAGCTACCACTCCTAGCCTGCTCACACCTTAAATTAAATTTTTACTACCAACTTTTGATTCAGTAGTGCTGGGTAGTGAAGCTAAGAGCCCACACACTTAAAGGTTCTGTCAGAAAACAGTATTTTGAGATTAATTTTCTATGATCTTCTACAATGTTCTCTCTTTACTAAGGATAGTACTAGGTTGGTGATAGGAGAATCCTAGAGAGAGTTGTGTTATCTTTTTCTAATAAAACCGATCTTGCCATATCTACACTGGGCATGGTCACCTGTCTGGAGCAAAGCAAAGAGCCCTGGATTTGGATTGACAGGAGACAGCAGACAAAGACCCAGGTAGATGGGAGTGAATAAAGCAGGTGCACAGGTGAGAGTTTGCAAAGGAAGACAGGAAGAAAGAGAGGACTTAACAAAGCATTGAGAAAACAAAAACAAATGAGCAGTTGTAAGCCTTTACCTATCAATAACAACAATCAATGTAAATGGACTAAATTCTCCAATTAAAAGACAAAGAGTGACGGAATGGATAACAAGACCCAACTATCCCAAGTATAAAAGAGTCACTATCCTTATAAAGACACACATAGATTAAAAATGAAGGAATGGAGAAGATATGAAAGCAAAGAAGAACAGGAATAAAAAAAAAATAGAATTTAAGGAAAAAAGTATAAAAAGAAAATGTATTGTATAGTAGTAAAGGAGTCAGTTCAGCAAGAATATATAACAATTGTAAATATATAGGCACTCGATGTAACGTCAGATATGTCAAGCAAATATTAGAACTAAAAAGAGCAATAGATACCAATCCAATAATAGTTGGGGATTGTAAAGTCTTACTTTCAGTGTTGGATAGATTATGTACACAGAAAAATAAAATCAGACACAATATGCACTATAGACCAAATAAAGCTAACAGACAATTACAGAACATTTCATCCAATACACATTGTTCACCTAAGCACATGGAATGCTCTCAGAAATAGACCATCTGTTAGGCACCCAAAATGTCTCAGAAACATTTAAAAAAATATGTCTACTATATTTTCTGACTGCAATGGACTAAAACTAGAAATCAATAACAAGGTGAACTTTAGAAACTATCCAAAAACATGGAAATGAAATAGCATGCTCCTGAACAATAATTAGGTCAACGAGGAAATTAAGAAAGGCATTATAAGAATTTCTAGAAGAAAAATAATGAAAACACAACATATCAAAGTATTTGGAACACAGGAAAAACAGTGCTAAGAAGTAAGTTTATAGAAATAAATGTCTACATTTAAAAATAGACACATTTCAAATAAATAGCTGTATGACACTTTTTTTGAGACATCCAATCTGATTATAGCTCACTGCAACCTTGAACTCCTGGGCTCATGTGATTCTTCTACCTTGGGACCTAGTAAGCTAGAACTCTGGCTGCATATCACCATGCCTGGCTAAGTTTTGTGTCTGTTTGTCTGCCTGTCTATCTGTCCATCCATCCATCCATTCATCCATCCATCTATCCAGAGATGAGGTCTTCCTATATCACCCAAAGTCTCAATCTCCTTGCCCCAGGTGATCCTTCCACTTCAGCCTCCCAAAGTGCTTAGGATTTACAGATGTAAACCATTGTGCCTGACCTTCATGCATCTTAAAGAACAAGACAAGCAAGGAAAAATGAGCCTAAAATTAATAGAAGAGAAGAAATAAAGATCAGATCATAGAAAAATTAAATAGAGATAAAAATTACAAATAAAACCAACAAAATGAAAACTTGATATTTTAATAAGGTAAACAAAATTGAGTAAATTTTAGCCAGACTAAGGAGAAAAAAACAAGAAGACCCACATAAAGTCAGACATAAAAGAGGAGACATTAAAACTGATACCACAGAAATTCAAAGGATTGTTAGACACAATTATGACCATCTACATATCAAAAAGCTGGAAAACCAAAAATATATGGGTAAACTTCTAGACACATACAACCTACCAAGATTGAAGCATGAAGAAACTCAAAATCTAAACAGATTAATAAAGTAAAGCAGTGATAAAAAGTCTCCTATCAAAAAAAGCCTAAGACCTGATGGCTTCATTGCTGAGTTCTTTTTTTTTTTTTTTTTTGTGTTGGAGTCTCACTCTGTTGCCCAAGGTGAAGTGCAGTAGCTCCATCATACCTCACCACAGCCTTGAACTCCTAAGCTTGGGAAATCCTTCCTTTACCTCAGCCTCTGGGAAAGTTGGGACTATAGGCACGCACCACCACACTGTCATTTTTTTTTTGCAGAGGTGGGGCCTGCCTTTGTTGTCTAGTCTGCTTTTGAACTCCTCGGCTCAAGTGATCCTCCCACCTCAGCCCCCTGAAGTGCTAGGATTACAAGCATGAGCCACCACACATAGCCCTAACAAATACATAAGAACCCATACCAATCCTCAAACTATTTTTAAAAATCAAGGAGGAGGAAAAACTTCCAAACTCATTCTATGAGGCCAGTATTAGCCTGATACCAAAATCAGACAAAGACACAACAAACAAAACTACAAGTCAGTGTCTCTGATAAACAGATGCAAAACTTCTCCACAAAATACTAGAGAACTGAATTCAGTAGCTCATTAAACTATCATTATAATCAAGTCATGGAAGGATGGTTCAACATATGCAAATCAGTATATATTATATGTCACATCAACCAAATTAAAAACATAAACTATATGATCATTTTACTAGAGACCAGAAAAGCATTAGATAAATTACAACATTTTATCTATTTAACTAGCTGTTGATGGGTATTTACATTACTGCTACATCTTGGCTACTGTGAATAGCTGCAGTCAACAAGGGAATGGTAATATCTTTTGGAGATTTTAATTTTAATTATTGTGGACAAATACCCAGAAGTGGAATTGATAAATTATATAACAGCTTATTTGTAATCTTGTAGCTCCACCATTCCCATACTGTTTTTCATGGTGGCTATATCATCTTGCATTCTATCCAGTAAGGTTTACCTATTAAAGTCGTTTGTTCATATTTGTAATCAGAGGAATGCTTTTTTGCTATTATGTTGCAAAAGTTCTTTATATACTTGGAAATTAACTTTTTAGCAAATATATGACTTGTAAATATTTACTTCCATTTCTTGGATTTTCATTTTGTAGACTATTTCTTTTGTAATGCAGATACTTTCTAGCCTGATGAAGGCCTACTGGTTTTTTATTTTTTTATTTTGGGTGTTGTTTTGATATCTCATTTATGAAATCATTGTCAAGACCAATGCCATGAAAGCTTTCTCCTGTGTTTTATTTGAGGAGTTTTACAGTTTCAAGTCATATGTTCAAGGCTTTACTGTATTTGAGGACTGAGCATGGTCGGCTCAGGCTAGTAATCCTAGAATTTTGGAAAGCCAAGTTGTAGAATTGCCTGAGGCCAGGAGCCCAAGGCCAGCCTGGGCAACAGAGCAAGTCCCCATTTCCATAAAATAAAAATAGCCACGCATGGTAGTGCCTATATGTAGTCCCAGCAACTCAAAAGACTGGCATGGGAGAATCACTTGAGCTTGGGAGTTTGAGACTACAATGAGTTATGAATACACTGTTGAACTCCAGTGTGTATACATGTATGTGATTTACGTATTTATAATACATATATATGCAAATTTTGAGATAATTTTTCTGTACAGTGTAAGGGTTCAATGTCATTATTTTGTTTTTGAATACTCAGTTGCATCAACATCATGTATTGAAAATACTAGCTGGGCGTGGTGGCTCACACCTGTAATCCCAGCACTCTGGGAGGTAGAGGCAAGAGGACTGCCTGAGGCCGGGTGTTCGAGACCAGCCAGGGCAACATGGTGAGACCTCGTCTCTACAATAAATCACAAAAAAAAAAAACTGGCCGTGCATGGTGGCATGTGTCTATAGTTCCAGCTACTTTGAAGGCTGATACGGAATGATCGCCTAAGCCCAGCAGGTTGAGGCTGCGGTGGCCATGAGTGTGCCACTGTACTCCAGCCTGGGTGACAAGAATGAGACTCCAACTAAAAAAAAAAAAAAACTTTAGATTCAAGATGTTTATTTTTTTCACACCCAAGTAAGTTCAGTGGTTGACTCTCACTGCTCCCCATCTGTTCCTGTTTCCCTGCCATCACACAAGAAGAAACTGTTTTCACTCTACAGCACA
>CAUYQG010098699.1:0-21754 GCA_963574415.1 Tarsius wallacei
CCCACCACTGTCAGTCATTTTCTTATAGTATTATGTTTGATGTTCAAGGTT
Organism: Tarsius wallacei; assembly: GCA_963574415.1. NCBI lineage: Eukaryota > Metazoa > Chordata > Mammalia > Primates > Tarsiidae > Tarsius > Tarsius wallacei. Next base: position 52 of record CAUYQG010098699.1, read on the forward strand.
CACTATATGAGTGAGAACATGTGATACTCAGATCTTTGTTTCTGTGAGAGGTCACTCAGTATAGATTCTAGTTCCATCCAAGTTGCTGCAAAATTCATGATTTTGTTCTTTTTTATGGCTGCGTAGTATTCCATCATGTTTATGTACCACATTTTTTAAATCCACTGACTCATTGTTAAGTGTACCTTTTCCTTCTTAACTATCAAATTAAATAGTACATTATATAGTCACCCTAACTACAGGTTACTTCATTCTAAGTCTAACTTTTTTGCCTAAATGCTAATTGCTATATCATAATGAAATCACAATTTTCCACTTCATGTAGGAAGTTTATGATCTTCAGCTACTTTGTGGGTTAGTCTGTTCCAAAGTGACATTGGTCTGGGGCAGCAGCCAGTCAATGAGAGGAAGGACACACTATCTGAAGACCAACGATAAGTGAAGCACACAAGGGAAGGTATATTCTCTATGTGGGTCAGGAGACAGAAAAGCCTTCACAAAGAAAATGTTCTGGGCAGAGGAGAAAGTGCATTGCAGGCAGAAGAAACAGTAAGGCAAAGGCTCAGAGGTCAGGAATAGTACTGAAATCTTTGGGGAATTGGAAGGTGATGAGAATGGCTGAAGTGTAAAAAACAAGCTATGTGGCAGAACCCTGAAAACAAGAGGCTGGAGGAAGATGTGGGTTCTGGGTCACATAGGATCCTTGGTTCCTTGCTAGGGAAATTCAACTTTATCCTATAGGGTATTGGAACCCATACCCAACTAGTCTTCAGAAAACCTGAAAAGAGTTTAAAATGCAACCTTATTCCAAACCAAATGCAAAAATATTTTTATATAATTTTAAAAATGTAAATATGGATTGGGTATTGATTAAGGAACTATCATTACATTTATAGGGATCAAATGATATAATATCGCTAGCATTGCCCTGACATACTCCAGCAGAAAAAAAAGGAAAAGTGAGATCCTGCAAAATAATTTTAAAAAATAGAGATGGGCACAGAGAAATGCTGATGGTTCTTGAAGTTGAAGAATACAAGTAAGAGGATTGATTTCTTATGTTTTCACCTTTGAGGGAGTTTAGAAGTTTTCATAACAAGAAGCTTTAAAAGTGCTTATTCCCTGGGCCTCATCCTAAACTTCGGAATCAGAATCTCTAGAAAACAGAATAAAATGTTAGAAAAATTCCTTCTGGTCACTATGTAGATGTTGGATTGAGAAGTGGTGGGAGACAGACTGGAGGTGGGGGACACGCTCTCTGAAAAGAGACAATTGTCTAGAAGAGAAACAATAAAAGACTGGGTGGATGTGGAGAGAGGAGGAGGACATGAGATGAATGTTGGAGTTCCATAAACAAGAATTCATGTCTCATTAGGTGGGGAAGACGAAGTTGAGGCTGACTCTTCAGTGACTGAACGAATGGTGCCATTACTGAGATTGAAATATAAAAGGAGCAGATATGAATGATGAGAACCAAAGAATGAAGCTTTGGTTTTTTCCAAGTATTAAAAATATTGGCATCTCCTCTCTTAATATCATTTCAATATTTTTACCATATTTCTTACTCAAAATTGCCCCAAGATGTGAAATATATGCAAATAATAGATTTTCTCTGCTCCATTTTCCTAGACTATGTCTTTATTTGGGGTTTCCAGCAGATCTGCCTTTGAATTCATGTGACCCGGTTCACTGTTTGCAAAGTCATATACCCTTGAACTTCCAGCACCTCCAGTACTTTTTTCATTGCCCTCTCTTCCTTTCCCTACTATCCTACCAAGTCTTGTCATTAGAGAATAAGCAACAAGCCAAGGGTCTTTATTACCAAAGTCCCTTGAATCCTCCTATAAGTGTGGAGGCATGTGTAAACACACCCAGCGGCTCTGAGACTCCAAGAACAGCCACATCTGTGCTTTCAGCATTTTTGTCTTTTTTTCTCCCAGCCGTTTCCTTTTTATAGTTGTATGAATCTGAGCCTGAGACATGGCATCTTTTAGGAAATCCAGTTAAACCCCAAGATTTCAAACAACTAGGTTTAGATTTGCCCAAGGGACATGAGGAAGTGGCCTGCGAGTTTCTTCTGTGTTGGAAACCTCTCTGGAGACCCGAGTCTTTCCTGTAATCTCCACGGGCTCTTTGCAGAAAGCCATATTTCTTCCAAGTCTTTCTTTTCATCCCTGTCTGAACCTGCCTTCATCTTCCTAATGGCTAATTAAAAAATTACAACCAAGAGCATTAAATAGTAAACCCCTTCCCTGCTGTTCTCTGTTTAATTTCTGAGGCCCCAAGCAAAATGTCTTAAAAAGAATTAGAAAGAACCACCTTTCTGCTTGCAAACTGCATGGTAAACAGTAAGCTTTCTAGTGGGGAGAGGCCTTTATTCTAATGGGTAGCCTTTTAATGTGGGATGAACTTGGGCATTATTTACACCTTATTCCAGAAAGATAAAGTTTGGGGGGTCATATTCTCCCCAACATCACGAATGTTCCCTTGTGCGTGTAAAAATAATTTGGGGATGTGTTTGCATTTCTTCTTCCCTTAGTGCCTGCTAATTCCAATCTACACTATAGCAACTATGAGTTTTAAAACTCATGGTTTTTTTTTTCACTTAAGTTAGAAGTCTGAGTTTGATGAAAATTCTCCCCCATTCATGATGTGCATGCTTAAGCTGCTGCTCGATTTCATTTGCAAAGAGAGAGGGTAGAAGGCAGTGTCTAAATAATAATCAACATAGTGCTCTAGTTGGATTTGTTTATACATTATCTTAACACTCTATTGCATATTTTAATAGGACATGAGTTTAAAAGCCGGAATCAGACATAGTCAGCTTGGTCTATTCTAGATTGTTCTTCATCAATTGTTTTTTCTTGTGATTATACAGTTTTACTTTATCATTCCTTTGATAACAATTTCTGCATGAAAATTGACTTTATATTTCATTTTTCCCGTCTGTTATCTTAGCAGCATTCATACGCAAACACCCTTTGTGCTGCGCTGGTAATATAACTGATCAGGCAAAGCTGTGCCATAAGAAATCAAAACCATAATAATGTCTTTGGGTTTTGCATTTTAAATACTGCGTTCATTGTTGCACTGAGGTTTCTGATCCCTTTTCAGACATTATGGAGATTACCTTTGGTAATGCCTATTTCATTGTACTTTGATATAAAATAATGTGTGTCATAAATCATCTGAGTGACTGTCATTAAACAGCAAAGCGCCTACTTATGATATGTAACAATTTGCTTTTCTAATTTGAAGAAGATTGAGGCATTTTAATTATGGAAGGTCTTTGTAAATGAGACTGAAATTCAATATAAAACTGTATTCCTCATGGAATTGTAGGTTAGAAATAATCAAATCCTTATTCATTAATTTTACATTATTTTCTGCAAGTGCGAAATAAAAACATTCTTAGGAGGGTTTTCCTAAATAAAACCCTATACTTTTGTTCGCATTAATCTGATAAAGTGTATGTTTACTTATTTAAGAAAAAGGCACAAGATAATTAGTCATTATTGTGGGCTAATCTGTAACTGAATTTTTAAAATTTAGATTTAAAATTGGGAAAATCATTGTCTAAAAAGTTGAGAAAAGATAAAGAAGGGGCATCAAAAGAAGAGATGGGGAAGAGAGCTGTTTAAAATTATTGGTGTGCTTCATCGCTTTAAGATTGCTTCCATTCGGAAGTGAATGAGGGTTTGGAGCCTTCCCAGAGAAGAACAATTGAAAATTATTGGAAGCCTCCTCTTTAAAGGTGATCAGAGCTCTGAACACGGATGTTGTAGCGAGATTTAAAATTATGAGAGCTCTTCAAATTGTTTAAAACATTGATTTTTTATAAAATGGATTTCCACATTCTATTTCTTCTGTGACTAGGTAATTACAGCAGCCTAGTATCTGAGGTACTTCATTCTGAAATGAGTATTTTCTCTTTGGCTCCTTCTCTTTTCTTTCTTTCTGCATTTTTTTTCCTTAATAAGTTTTCTAGTTTCCCTTGCTGCTGGGATAGACACATCATTCTTTGTTCTTGCTCATAAATCACTCTGTGACCAGGGAACCAGGAAGTTATTAGGGGTGAGGGGAAGGTCAGGTCGAAAATTCAGATTGATCTAACCTATTCTCGCAAAATAGCACTTTGCCTACCTTAAACCTAAAGCAAAGCACCAATGCAAGACTATTCCAATATGACTTTCAATAACACTTCATGGAAAAGAGACTTCAGCAGCTTTTACAGTAAGTGTTATAAAGATTCATAGGAACTACGAAGTTGTCACTAGCATTTAGTTATGGTTACATTTGCCTATATACCTCATTTCACACACATATTCTTCCTTCTTCTCTCTTGCTTTCCTTTCTCTCTTCTCCTCTTTCTTTGTCTCTCATTAATACAGACAACTGACAAGGAAATTCAATAATTCAGTGTGAGACTCATCAAATTGGAAAGGGGAGCCTTTAGTCGGGAACTCTAGTTGTTGTTTTCCCCATGTGTTAGAAATTGGTCTTGTGTAAACACACACACACACACACACACTCAGTCTTGTGCAAACTAACAAAGGATGTGATCAGAGATAGTTAATTCAAAGACATTAGTTTATATAACAAATTCTGTCTTTCTCTCCATTCCTAACAAAATTCCCTTCCCCTTGCTGTCATCCTCCCTGTTGGTAAAGCTATTTGGTACAGACTGGAAGCAGTGTTCCATGTGTTTTGTAAAAAGCTGTAGCAAAGTGAATTGAACATAGTATTAGGTCTTTGTCAACCTCAACTCACACCTGCCACACACAAGGTTTGTTGGCCTTTCATGCACATCATAACTTGAGTCTAAATCTAAAGGAACAGGGAAAGCAATAGAGCAAAGCTATCCTGATGTTGCTCAGTCTGTGAGATTGTAAATTTTAAAAGTACCAGCTTTCCATCCAGATTTTAGTGCATTAGGAACTATATGAAAATTCCAAGACATACTGGTTTATTGAAATGTCTGGCCATTTCTATATGAATTTTGGAACAGATGTACTGAGGTAGGCAATAAAACTGTGATAATAAGGAACATTTCCACATCAACTCACTAAACTACTTATCTATAATGAGGACTAAATGCAGCAGAGAAAGAGGGTGATTTTCATTATTATCATTATTTTTAACTCAGTGTGATTATGCAAATTTATCCTTGACTTTAGCTTTGGTCAAGATTTCAGGGGAATTAAAGTTGACATATGTATGGCCTGCTTTATTCCAAGTAAATTGACAATTGAATTTCAGTTTTACTTTCTTTAATCAATGCTGGCAACCTAGGAACATGCTGTATGTCTTTGAATTTATCTTTATAAAAGTTATTTATTTATTTATTTATTTATTTATTTTGAGTTAGAGTCTCACTCCATCAACCAGGCTAGAGTGCAATGGCACACTCATGGCCACCCCAGTGTAGACTTGCTGGGCTCAGGCGATCCTTCTGCCCCAGTCTTCCAAGTAGCTGGAACTACAGACACGCGGTACCATGCCCGGCTAATTTTTCGATTTACTGTAGTGATTAGATTTCGTCAAGTTGCCCAGGCTGTCCTCGAACCCATGGGCTCAGGTAATCCCCTCACCTTGGGCTCCCAAAGTTCTGAGATTACAGGTTTGAGCTGGACAGTTTGTTATAATTTAATCATTATAGGCAATATCCAAGAAGCCTAAATCAGGGTCTTGGAGTTCCTTGTAATTTCAAAGTCTGGGTCTAATTCTTAGGATCTTTGCTGAGAGTAGAGGATTACACTCCAAAAGCTGGGGGCTTGGTTTGGACATGCCTCTGGGTGACTGTTGACCATATAGTTCCCATCTTGATTCACTCTTCTTGCTGTATTCTCATTCCTAGTCACATCCCAGCTCATTGACTCCTCCATTTGGGAACATTCCAAGATGCAGTTCCAGAATGGGACCCTTGGGACTGATGTTAAACTATGTGTATCCATTTCAGGGATTTGCATCACTGTGCAATTTGAACTTTGGAGCCAGTGGGGGTTCCCCTCAATTCCTAACCATTTTTCTTCTCCCCAGCCTCCCCCACACCGCCCATCCCACAAGATTGACTATTGATCTGTTGAGACTATGGCTCTTGAAATAGAAGGAAAATAAAAACAATTAAATGAAAACAAAAATGAAATGTGACTTGGTGGTATATGGCTTTTTCATTCTTTCTCAGCCCTTCCTCTCTTAACCTGTAGTAATTAAAAATTGGGTTTTTTATTGCATAATTTTACTCTCTGATGCTACTAAGAGGACTACGAGAGACTTCAGAAGCAAAGAAATCATTCTGTAAGAAAAGGAAGGAAGTAGAGACAGGTCTATAGATGATGCAGGCTGTTTCCACATGAGAGCTACCTGAAGAACAGGGCTGCAGGGCTGTTGACAAGCAAACAAGCATGTCACAGAACACATTTAAAGCACAGTTATTGAGGCATACTCTTCCTCGGGCTCTTTTTTTTTTCACCGAGTCACATTTGGGAAAACTTAAAGTTATTAAGGTCTCATTTGCTCTTCTCTGGAATTTCAAAAATTATTTTTTCTACCATTGTTCAGTTTTCCTAAAGCAGATCTAGTTTGTTTGTTTCTTTTCTTTCTTTCTTTTTTTAAAACTATAACATGGTTCTCAATGATTGCTTCATATATTTCCCTGTTACTTATTTTGAAAGAGTCCTGAAGTTCTAGAAAAACAGAAGAATGGCAAACAGCAGGAGGAAGTAATAGAAGTCACAAGAAGAAAATACCAGTGACCACTGTTTATGGAGAAAAATCAGCTCTGTTTTCTCTGAGCCAAATTTTTAGTGACAGAGAGAGGCCAAGGCAACTTGTTTTTCTGTTGTTATTTTGCTTGTTAGTTCTGTTTTTCTTTTGAAATACTTGGTATATTAAAAAGCAAGCATGGTCAAAACATGGGTTAAAAAACTGTGAAAAATTTCAAATATTTACATTTAACAAACTAATAATAGTAAAACACACAGAACTATAATGGCCATATGTTTAGGTTCATTTAAAGAGAAGATCAAAAGTCCAAATTGGAGGCTTTCATGAGTGGGAGCCTTAGGACAAATGGCTTATTCCCAACCTTCTTCTCACTGCCCAGCTACAAGCCCCACGATATGCCTGTCCCTGAGTATGCAATGTATATCTTAAACATCCATTTAACGGAAAGATGTGAAATCTACAATATTGTAGGCTGGGTACCTCACTTAGGGTGTGGTTAGCCAAAAAAATATTGAGTTCTTTAACATTTTAATGGTTAAGTTTTTGTTTTATTTAGGTCAGAACCTGGGAGATGGTCTTAAGGATGTGTTTGCCAATGATGAATAAAGTTAAGTGAAATTCTTCTTGTCTTGCAAATGCTGCCCTATGAGAAGGGCAAATGTGGTCTGGTGGGAAATGGTGGGTTACTTGCATCTGTGATAGTGTACCACTCACTCACAGAAAAAGCATAAAGAGATGCAGGAGTTCTGAGTCATCTGGTGGGCCATAAGTTTTACTCTGACAATCTATTTTCTTTGTTTTGTTAATAAGTATTGCTATATGGGAATCAAAAGAAGCACTGATACACTTTATTTTGTCGGCTTTATTTCTTTTTCAAGTTTTATTTTTATTATGAGAAATTTCAAAAATATACAAAAACAGAGAGAATAATACAAGGAACCTCCATGTACCTGTCACCAATCTTCATCAATGATCAGTGATGCACTTCAAAATTCTGTGGAAATGAAGTAAAGTAAAATAAAATACCTAGTAATATATTTAACCAAGGAGGTGAAAGTTCTCTACAAGGAAAACTACAAAGACACTGATGAATGAAATTATAGATCATACAAATGGAAAAAACCCCATGTTCGTGGATTGGAAGAATTAATATCATTAAAAAGACTATACTGTTCAAAGCAATCTACAAATTCAATGCCATGCCTGTCAAAATATCAATGCCATTTTTCAAGAAGTAGAAAAACAATCCCAGCACTCGTATGGAGTCAAAAAAGAGCCCCAATAGCCAATGCAATCCTAAGCAAAAAGAACAAAGCTGGAGGCATCATGTTATCTGACCTCAAGTTATATTACAAGGCAATAGTAACCAAAACAATATGGTACCTGTATAAAAATAGACTCATAGATACATAGATCAATGGAACAGAATAGATAACTCAGAAATAAAGCCACGTATCTACAGCCAACTAAGCTTTGGCAAAGTTGACAAAGCATACACTGGGGAAAGGAATACCCTTTTCAGTAAATGATGCTGGGAAAATTGGATTGGCATGTGCAGATGAATGAAACTAAACTTCTCTCTCCCAAATCAACTCAAGATGAATTAAAGATTGATATGTAAGACCTGAAACTATAAAAATACTAGAAGAAAACAGGAAAAACTCTTCTGGACATTGGACTAGGCAAAGAATTCGTGACTGAGACCTCAAAAGCATAAGCAGTGAAAACAAAAATAGACAAAGAGGATTTAATTAAACTACAAAGCTTCTGCACAACATTAGAAAGAACCAACAAAGTGAACAGACAACCTGCAGAATGGGAGAAAATATTTGCAAACTATGTATCCAACAGCAGACAAATATCCAGAATTTGTAAATAATTCGAATATCAATCAACAAGGCACAAATAACTCCAATAAAAAGTGGGTAAAGGACATGTCTATACATTTTTCTTTTTCTTTCTTTTTTTTTTGAGTTGGAGTCTCACTCTGTCGCCCAGACTGGAGTGCAGTGGCACACCCCCTGCCACCGCTGCCTTGACCTGCTGGGCTCCTGTGATCCTTCTACCTCAGCATTCCTAGTAGCTGGAACTACGCTACCACGCCCGGCTAATTTTTGATTTATCGTAGAGATGGGGTCTCGCCAAATTGCCCAGATGGGTCTTGAACCCACAGGATCAGGCTGAGCCACTGAGCCTGGCCGACTATACATTTTTCAAAAGAAGACATACAAATATCCAACAAGTATTTGGAAAAAATCTTCAGCTTCACTAATCATTGGAGGAAGGTAAGTTAAAACCACAATGAGATATCATTTTATACCAGTCATAATGGTTATTATTAAAAAGTAAAAAAATGGGCAACCCCTTTGGGTACCCTCCCACTGTGGGAGTTTTCTGTTCTCTCAATAAATCCCGCTTTCTAAAAAAAAAAAAGTTAAAAAATAACATGTTGAAGAGGAGGCAGAGAAAAGAGATCATTTATACATTATTGAGGGAAATGTAAATTAGTATAACCTCTACAGAAAACAGTATGGAAACTTTTCAAAGAACAAAATTAGAAATAGAATTTGACCCAGAAATCCCACTGCTGAATATATATCCAAAGGAAAAGAAGTCATTGTATAAAAAAGATACCTGTGCTTGTATGTTTATCACAACGCTATTCAGAATAACAAAGATATGGAATCAACCTAAGTGTCCATCAACAGATGAATGGATAAAAAAATATGGTCTGGGCCATTGCCTTGCTAAGCTATGGTGTGACCATGTGCTCTTTGAGCTAGTGCCAGGCCATGCTTTCTTAAGTTTTGGCCCCCTCCCCTACCTTGGGGAGGTGAATCTCCTCTTTCTCTCTCTCTCTCTCAAATTTACTTTCTAAATAAACTATATTTTCTAAACTAAAAAAGAAAGAAAGAAAGAAAATATGGTCTATACATTCAATGGAATACTACTCAGCTATAAAAAGAATGAAATCATATATTTTTCAGCAGCAGAGATGGAACTGGAGGCCATTATCTTTAGTGAAGTAACTCTGGCACAGAGTGTGGAATGATGGATGTTGGAGACTCAGAAGGGTGGGAAAGTGAGAGGGCAATGAGGAAGGAGAAATTACTTAATGGATACAATATACACTATTTGGGTGGTAGTTACATAAAATCCCAGACTTGACCACTGTACAATATAGTCATGTAACTAAGCCCTTAAATTTATACAGATCTTAAAAACCTAAAAAATGAATAAAGTTCTGTGGAAATGCGGGCAGGAAGATGGAGGTATTTTTGCTCCATGACCATCTTTGGCTTGCACCTGTGTGTTTATGCTATGAAATCTCATACACCTGCACCCAGAAGACTTCATAATTGCTTTTGAATCAAGAACACTTTTTATTGCTATGGAAAGAGAGATTCAAAGTGAACAAGCTTAGAATGACTTACCCCTAAATTGCTGCTTTCTTCGTTCTTAATTTAAGGCTTGTAGGTAGCGTAAACCTGTTGGTTGACAACTAGATGCAAAGAGGGAAAAACCATTGATTGAATACAAAGAAAGGTTTTCTGCTTTTAGCTGCTTGCTTTAAGAAAAGCCAGAATCTGTCTGCCCGTCTATGTAGAAACAAGAAAAACTGAGTTAGAAAAAACAGAAATACCTCAAGAAAAGTAAAATTACAAGTGAAATCCTTGTAATGGATTAGATGAGGTTCCTACAGAGCACACGCAGAAACAGTTCTCTTTTATTATCAGTGATAACGACAAAACCAGTGCACAACAGCATTTTTAAAGAGGTCATCGATGAATTCCATTGTATAAAGGAAAGTCAAACTGCTCTGTACCCAGGTTTTCCTTTAATATTATCACCATGTGATAATATGTTTTCTAGTTAAAAACTGGTGCCAAAGATGGAGCAAGAAGGACTGACTTGGCACTGAGAGCATTTATTTACATACCATAAATGCTAGGGTTTACTAAACAGAATGACTGACATTTCCAGGACTCATCTTTTTCTTTCTGTTGCATCATTTCTAGGTGCCAAGCATTATTAGAATTCAACAGTTTTTTAATAGTCTTTGGGAAAACTCCATTCTGTAGTGTTGGTTGTGTTTTATTAGTTAGAATATGAGCACATCTTCATCCTAATAAGAACACACTTTTCTTATTTTATGATTTCTTCCAAAAGTTGAGTTTTCACTCACTTGATATCCCAGGGGACAATATTGTTTGTCTGTTTGTTAATGTTTGCCTGCTAAGAGCATATAGGCCTAGAGATGATCATTAAACATTTTTGGATCCCATGGAAGTTCAAGAATCCCTGTGATTTCAGTTACTTCTGAAAATGTCCAAGGATATAATGTCGCCTATCTTTCAGAATTTTTAAAACAAATCCTGTACATCTCAGTATTCTGAGAAAAATGAATTTCACCTTCAGGAAAACAGTAGGTGAAAAGCCTGGGTTGGCATGACATGACAGGCGGTGCAACGTGGTAGGCAATGAAAGGTGTGAGCGGCTAAGCAGGGCCATAGCTGAGGTTTTCTGTGGAATCCACATTTTTATGAAATCTACAAGGATGTTATCAAATCTATTAAGCCCTTGGGCCTAGTAGCTCTTGATCACTCGTCACTGGTCTACAAATGCCTGAATTTGTAAATTGTCAGAGGGTTTTGATTTATTTCTTGATGTATAGGAAGTAAGACCTCAAATATCACAAAATTTCTCTTGAAATGTTTTCTACCTGGAAAATAGACAGTAAGGTTCCCCTCAGTCCACAACTTGGAAGAAGTAAAAAATGACTTCCCCTTTTTGTTCCTTTTCCAATTTAGTACCAATCAAAAGAGGTAATATATAGAGGTCAGACAGATGAAAATCAAAACCTCAGCTTTGAGAATGAGGCTTACATCTATGAGCAATTGGGCTTGCTAACATTTTACTTATGTGTAAGAGTCATATGCACTGGATCACAGGTCCCATTTCTGCTCTGAGCATCCCCCAGGGCATGAAAAAGTGGAGGATGGGCACCCTGGTGAGTAATTAACTTCCCAGGAGAGAACCAGGCAGGGCTTATTCATTCCTACTTCGCTCCAACTTACCAATCTGAGAAAGTGACGGAGGAACACTAAGAAAGTAACTCTGATCATGCAAATTCTTTTACATAAAAACATAAGGGGTAAGAAATAAGCATTCCTCCAATAATAAATATGAGAAAATACTTATTTCTTTTAACACATGATGATATCAGAAAGTTCAACGTAGCATTCTAATAATTGAGACTTTTTTAAAAAAAATACCCAAAATGCATTTCTTCAAGAGCATTTGCAAGGTCAAAAAATTTTTCAGTCATTTAAGAAAGGAAAAAAGATTAATTTTAAGAGTTTTTACAGTTACTTTAACAGCATATAAAATAATGAGTATGTTAATATTATTTCTTGTTTATGAAAATTTCTGTTAGAACATCTACACGGCTGAACTACAGTAGATTTGTCCAAGGTTCTATACATTCTTGGAAGCAGAAACCAGCATTTCTTTAAAATAGTGGCAACAAATCCAACAGGGATTCCCCTATGCCTTCCCATGTGTCTGAATTCGGGTTGCTTCAACACAATTCTAGGCTGGTAGCGCAGGGAGAGACATGTGGCTGCCCTAGGGCTTCTTATATTTTTTTGTCACTGGGCTGCCTGTTCCCCAGAGGAGCGTGTCTCCACTCCATCCCTCCCTTAACAAAACCATTCATTTGGTGGAGTCACTAAGTGGCTTGGGAGCAGTGTAAACTGCCAGAGGCGGCCTGAGTTGCTGTCTTGAGATGCTGGCCCTTTAAGACTGACTTGTGCAGGAACCCATTCAGGATAACCTGAAACCCAGCGGTACCCAGGAGTAGGATTCAGTTCTGTTTTGAGTTAGGCTGGGTCTGAAAGATTCCCTTCCTTTCCACAGAACATTTGCAAACATTAAAAACTGAACTGGGCTTCTTATTTCAGGGTTAAAGCTTTATGGTGTTAAAGGACAAAGGAAGATAATTCAGTTAGGGAGTAACATAATCGCCTTTGATAAATTGCATTTTTAGGTCATCTTGGATGCAAAAAAGGATATTGGATGGGGACAGGGTGGTCTCCCTGACTAATTTATTCCCCAACTTTGCCACTGTAGCGCTGGGAAAGACGGGGACATAACAACAAGACGGGCTGTTAGTTGGTTAGGCTCTCTCTATTGAAACACACCCCTGTTTGAGGAGAATGCTTTTTGCCTCTCTTTTGGATGGTTTATTCTGTTTATTATAATGATGATGATTATTGTTGGATTATTACAGTTGTTCCTTGGCAGGGTTATAGTTAAACATTTGGCAGTGTTTGTATAATAAATGACTATTTTTACAGCTCAGCTATAAAAGTTTACTTAGGTATGAAATATGATATACAAGCTCTTCATCCGGAAGTGCTTTCCTTTCAAATAGAATTTTTTTAAATGGTTAATAAAACTGGTCTGTCTAATTTTCTTGAGTTATATGAATATTTTGAAAAAACAGAAATGTATCATATGTGTAGGCTTTCTAGCACTTTTTCTCAGTTGGCTTCGGGTTTAAACAAGATGCTATAAAATTTAAATTACTTAAAATGAACTTGGATGGATTGAGAAGAAATGATATTGTGCCTAGGGACAGATTGGGAAAAAAATAGAGAAAAGGCAGTTTTTCTATTTAACTTTAAAAACTCTATCTGTGACTCAGGAGTAGAAGTCCTTTGGAACAATTACCACTGTGCATTTTCATTATGCATTTTATACCTCTAAGTACATAATCACCTGCTCATGTCTATCTGATAAATAATGAGATTTTTATTTCACATTTGCATTGTTAATTACTGTATATTACAGAAGTAAGATTCAAGGCATCTGTTATTAATAGAATGTAATTTTAAAAAAAATAACAAGGGCACTTTAAGTTGACAAAGAGAAAACACCCTTTATTGGAGGCTACCCAGATCTTTTGGAAGCTTTTTGTTTGGACTTTAAGGTAGATGAGGCAGGAATGGAGGCAACAATGCCACATGAATTGAAGCTAGCAAGATAAAATGTAACGTGACTTATAGTCTGGCACGTGTGTATATTCTTACCCTGGAGAAAGGAGTAAAAGCTTTATAAATGCAAAAGCAGTCAGCATGTCTTTATAATGAGAAGATAAAAAAATCCAAGCCATAAATGCCTTCCTTTCTAGTGTATAACTGTCTCTGATCACAGTATGAGTGCCCATTTGGAAGAGCCAATAGTAGAGATCTCAGGATCACTGTCTTCACTACCCAAAGATAGTTCTTCTGAGCAGTATTTACTTTCCTCTCTCACTTCCCTACCTGGGGTCTGGGTGAAAGGAAATGTGACAGAAAAGGCAACAGACTAAAAATCTAAGGACCTGAAATTCTCTGCCCATTGCCATCACCACTCAGGTGATGGTTAAACTTGCTGAATAAATAAGAGGTATTGACACTGCCCTTCCAACCTCAGAGGGCTGTGCTGAGAATCAGAGTGCAACAAATGCACACTATGAAAAGCAGATGTGTGATAAAAATGCAAGTAATCAAGAAAAGACTACCTTTTGGGAAAGGCTTGTGCAGGTCAGTGTTTGGTGACTATTCTTTTTTGGCAATAGATTTTACAGTTTTGTCAGCCACTACAACCAGCATATAGAACATTTCTAGCGTGCACACACACACATACACACACACAAAACTCCATCAAGTTACTCTTCACAAACTATACCATCCATTCAACACCAACCTGATCCATCATTACAATTTTGTCATTTTGATAAATTAAATAGAATCACACAGTACATAACCCTTTGAGACTGGTTTTCCACTCAGCATAATGCCCTTGAGATACATCTAAGTGGTTGCATGTATCGATAGCTTATTCCTCTTTATTGCTAAGGAAGATTCCATTGTACACATGCACTGCTGTTTATGCATTCACTCATCAAAGAGCCTTTGAGTTGTTTCTAGTCTTTGGCTTTTACAAATAAAGACGCTGTGAGCATTTGTGTACAAGTTTTTGTATAAACATAAGTTTTTATTTCCTTAGGAGAAATATGCAAAAGTGTGATCGTTGGTTCATATGGTAAGTGTATGTCTGACTGTAGAAGAAACTGACAAAATGCTTTCCTGAGTAACTATGCCATCCCATATTCCTACCAGCAATGTATGAAAGATCTAGTTACTCTGCCTTCATGCCAGCATTTGATATTATCAGTATTTTTACTTTATCCATTTTAATAAATGTGTAGTGGCATATGTCCTTATAGTTTTAACCTGCATTCTCTGTTGATCAGTGGTGTTGAACATTTTCATGTATTATTTGCCATTCATATATCCTCTTTGGTGAAGTGTTTGTTCAAATCATGTTCCCATCATCTAGTAGAAGACAGGCTTTTGAAGACGCTTTTCTCTATACTGTAACTGGATGCTGTAACTGGACTCTTTCTATGGTATGTTGATGAGAAGCTGTAAAAATAAATTAAATTGCTTCCTATTATGAATGTTGACTGTGCTGAGGTGGACCCCAAATCAGCACTCATGAAAAAGAATCCTGTCATTTTGTTTTCTAATATATCTTTTCTGAGTTCCATACTCTATGTCTATATTCTAAGAATATGCCTTTGTTTGCCACCAGAAACAGGAAACTCTCACTAATTCAGAATGATAAAGGGAGGAGAAAGAGGAGAGCCAGGATGCCTCAATGGAAAATATACCCCAAAATATGTTTTTAAAGACATGTAGCTAAATTAAAAGTCTGTCTCCCATCAAGAAGTCAAGAAAATTTGATGTAAAAATATCAAATACATTGTAATGGTTCATTTAAAGGATGATTAACCACCAATAAAAAAAATAGAATGAGAATTGAGAATTGACTTTATAAAAATATTCTGTTTGGCTTTAGTGTGCATTCAAAATATTACTTGACTTGCAAAGCTTGACTTTTCTAGATATGCATCTTTTCCTTAAATCAAGATGCATTTGAAAATGTCTAGGAAAGTACAATTTAAAAATTTATGTGTATCAATACTAAGCAGTAAATTAAAGTTATCTGTGTCAAATAAAGTTTATAATAGTCTTACTTTGAAAATGTAATCAATGCACTCATTTGCTTTAATAGAGATGATAATAGTAAGCAGTTGAAAGAAGCTTAGTAATAGGAATATTAATTTTGAATGATTTTCATATTGAAATTCCTTTATTTTATTTTATTTTATTTTTTATTATAAAGATGAGGGATACAATTCGGGGTTAGGTATACAGACGTTGATTATGCAGGTACCCTATTGATGAGGTGTGCCCTTCCCTCCCCTAGCAGTGTCCCTCAACTGCCAGTCCTACCACCCCTCCCCTGACAGTTTCCCACTACTGCAAATCACTTTCTTATAGTATTATAATTGTTCAAGGTATGCTTATGAGTGAGAACATATGGTAGTCTGTTCTTTGTTTCTGTGCCAGATCACTGAGTATGATTGACTCTAAACCATCCAAGTTGCTGAGAAGTCCATACGTTTGTCTTTCTTTATGACTGCATAATATTCCATTGTGTGTATGTACATTTTTTTATTGAGTCCAGTTTCGAAGGGCAACATGGTTGGTTCCATGTTTTTGCTATTGTGAATAGAGCTGCAACAAACCTATGTGTGCAGGTATCTTTTTTTGTAGAATGATTTGAGTTCCTCCGAGTATATTCCCAAAAGGAAAATTGCTGGGTCGTATGGAATTCCTTTATTTTAAAGCTACCTCCATTAGACTTGGGCATCTGGGGTGCCTGCTTTGGATCCCACACTTCGGAGACCCTATTTTGGCCCAAGTCCAGGTGCTTCCTCCTGTTCAAGGAGAGGTTCTAAGGGGTCAGGAGGAATGCCCACCTGGCGCTTATATTACACCATCTCCCTTCAGATACATCCCAGGCCTCAGGGACCTGGAATTCTCTGCCCAGAGGGACTGAGTTCACTTCCAGGGGTGTATGGGCTTCTTTCCTAACACCTCTTTCATCTTCCCCAAGGCTGACCAGGCTTTCAGTGGGCTCATTGCCCACCAGAACCAAGGGTGGCTGCTCTGTGGGGTATAGTTGGGGACTTAGTTTGCATTGTATGCTGGGGTTCCCACTTATACGTTCCTGTTCAGAAGGGAGCCAGGGATAGGAAGAGAGGAGGCAGGCCTCAGTCTGAGGTGCATGACGAGAGGTGGGGAGCATTTGTGCTCCAGCCCAGGTCCAGGCCTGCTTGTAAGAATACTGTGAAAGTTTTCAGAAGAAATACAGTTCAAACTCCAATTCAAAATTTCTCTATGCCCCAACTGAGATCTCTCTCTCTCTCTATCTCTCTCTCTCTCTTTTTTTTTTTTTTGAGTCAGTTTCACTCTGTCGCCAAGGCTATAGTGCAGTGGCATGATCACGGCTCACCACAGCCTCGACCTTCTGGACTCAGGTAATCCTTCTGCCTCAACTTCCTGAGTAGCTGGGACTACAGGTGTGTTTCACCATGCCCGGCAAAATTTTTGATTTTTGTAGAAAGAAGTTCTTGCTATGTTGCTCAGCCTGTCTTGAACTCCTGAGCTCAAGCAATCCTCTTGCAAGTGCTAGGATTATAGGCCTGAGCCACTAAGTGTGGCCAATAGTTCCCTTTTTTAATTTGCATGGTGCATTTTACATCTTATCAGAGATACCCGTTCTGACAACTCCTATCATACTTAGTATATACTGCGCAGTTTAGAATTTAATTATATTTTTGTTTTATGTGAGTTTTGTTTTATTTTGCTTCCAATTAGACTATAAGTCCCTAGAGACAGAAAATACGACTTACTATTGTATGTATCTACTGCAACTAGCAGAATTTTGAATACAGAGCAGATAGTAAATACTTGTTACTTGATCGATACATCTATAATGCTTTATAAATATGTTAAACAAGACTTAGGTGGACAATTTTAAAATGTGAAATTGTGAAGGAAAAGAAGCAGTTTCTCGGGTGCAAAAGTAAACAGTACAAAATTGGGGAAAGGAATATAAAGACAAAGAAAGATAGAGCATCTGACTGACTTTGCTTAGAACTGAACCCAAAAAAAAGGAGTTTGTGTAGATTTTTCCCTTTCCCATGTCACAACATCACCACAGAGTCTTTAAGAGTTAATAGGCAGACCCCTAGGTGGGACTTGGTAGACAGGGCTGGTTTCAGTTGTGGAAGCAGTGGTAAAACAAGGATTGGAGTCACTCTGTTGTTTCATAGCAAACAACTTATTTAGGCCCAAATCAACAATAAATAAACAGTTCTGTGTGTGGTTAAGAGGATTGCATATCAGGGAATCTGTTTTTGCTATTAAGGCACAATCCTCCTCTGCCTTTCTCCTTATTCTGGCACTACCATGTTTTCCCATTAAAAATATCAACAGAATCAGCTTCTTCTTCTTTTGTTAATAAAAATCAGTTTTCTCTTATTAAACTTAACATTCTCCTAGCTTTCTAAGGTTGATAGGGTGGATGCCTTGGCGGTTCAAGGTTTTAATCTACTGTGTAATATAGCATGATCCGATGTTGCTGTCTTTAGACTACCCTAGACCCCTTGCTGACTGCCTGTAATCCAGGTCCACTCTGAGGATAGTACCATGCTTCCCATAAAGCAGCAGATCTCAATGTGTGGTAATGGGACCCTGGAACTCTTCAGGAGGTCTTCTGAGTCTATACTATTTTGTAATAAAACTAATATGCTATTTGTCTTCTCAGTAGCATTCTTTCATGAGTATATAATGGAGTCTTCCAAAGACTACAGGACATGTGATGACATCATCACACTGATGGATAGTGGACTGCTTGCTTACGTATTTTGAGTCGTAAAGATTTCTCGGTCTTAATCTCTAATATAGCAAATACTAACAGATACAACTCACATAAATAAAATCTTTTGGGGTCCTCAATTTTTAGGAGTGTAAAAATGGTCCCAAGAACAAAAAGTTTGAGAACTGCTGCCTCAAAGACATGAAGGACAACCTATATGTGCACTTAATCTTTGAGGATACCAAAGTTCACTGGAAAGTCACAGAGATGATTAGAAGTTAGAAAGTTAAATTTATGAGAAAAGGTGAAAGGAATCAGGATTGATCAGCCCAGAGAAGAAAGAATGGCGAGATACCTTAATAACGCTCTTCAGGTATGTGAAGGGTCAACTTACAGAACAAGAAGAAATTGGCTGAAAGTGCAGTATTTGAGATTTAAACTAGAGATAAAGAGGGATTCTCTGACAGGGGTTGTTAAACAGTAGAGGGGGGACTGACTGGGCTTGTGGAATCTCCCTGTCTTGAGGTCTTTTAAAACAGGATAGATTTCTATCCGTCTGGGATGATTTAAATGTGGCCATGCCAGAAACCTGGGGGGGATGAAGCAGATGATAATCTTGGGCTTTCCTTCCAGCCCCTTGGTTCTATAATTAACCTGATGAAAAGGGCTGTGGCGATTTGTCGTGAAGAGTTTAGACAGGAATGTGCTTGTCGATCTTGGGATAGGTCCTGTGTAGGAAAGCTAGAGGTTTTGATTTCTGTCTGGTGGCAAACTTATATCATCTAGGAAAATGATTGATACCTGGAGAAATCCATTTCAGGTCAGATTTAGAAGGATTGGCCTTTCTATCCCTCCTAAACCATCTTTATTGTCTAGGAACAGTAAAAAATAAAAAGGAATTTAGTAGACTGATTTTAGTCTAGTGGATCTTGGAAAAATTTCAAGTATTGAATGTAGCCATGGAATGCTCATGACCTGAAAGGAAAAAGAAAATAAAATGCAATTTTATTTTATATTTACTTTTATAAAAGGACAACATCAGAAAATCTGAATGGAAAGTGGGAGAATAATGCTGCTCATGGACACAGTTTTCAATTTTACTGTGTGTGGTTGCTTTATTTTCTCTTGCAAAGTTAGTGGAATTTCATTGCTTCCAATTTTTGTGTGTGTGTGTGTGTGAGTTGGAGTCTAACTCTGTCACCAAGACTGAAGTGCAGTGGCCGCTTCCAATTTTTAAAACCAAATTGCATTTTGGAGATTAGAGGCTTGATGTTTCCCTATACTGAGTCTGAGATCCAGAGAATCAGCCACATTCCAAGGTCGTTTGTTTCCTTTTCTTATCACTTGAAATTCAATGAATAATGTTCCTTGACCAAAATAAGAGGAAGGAAAGAGTGCAAATTTGCTGGTGTTCCTGTTGGACCCTGACACTAGGAACAACACAGTATCAGTGAGACCATCTAGGATAATGAGCTAGATTAGAGAATAAATGAGATTTTATCTAAATGTAGACCCAACCACCATGGTCTCTGTTGACACTTAAAAAATATTTGGATCACATATTATCTTGGCTTTGGCTGACTGATAGAAAACAGAGAAAGAAGTTAGTGATCACCCCCTTGGGTACTTTTAGAGACTGCAGGGTAGTTTGATCAGATATCATTTAGGAAAACAACCCTGGCAGATAGCAGATAACCTCATTGTGGGAAATGGTTACCAGCCTCTATCTATCACCAAAGGATTCCAAGAAGCTAGTGACCTCTCTTGACAAAGTCTTGGTGTTGAATGAGCTGGGAAGAACAGGCCTGGGGCAACATTGTAGATAAGCATTCCATCCCAGAGAAGAAGAAAGTGAGAGAATTTAATGGAAGCTTTAAGACAATAAGCCTCTTTGATTTTTAAAATCCGTATCATGCAGACACTCAATTAATAGAAGGTATTATTCAACTTTATTTTGGGCTCAAATCCATGCCCCTTAATATTGAAGAATTGTGGGGGGACGGAATAGACAAAAAAGGAATTCCTGTTTTGAGAAAGCAAAGAGCTAACCTCTATCTAGCAAAAGCACGTTTCCAAACGATACCTAGTGAAATATCACAGATGGAAGTTTAAAATGAGTTGGACAATGTCCTCATTTCTGCTAACCACTCTTATAGCTAAGCTACCTAAAATAATGAAGATAAGGACAAGCTGCTGGGTAAAATCTCTTCATTTTTGTAAATATGGAAGAACATTTTTTTCTTATTGAGCAGAGCAAACTTGTGTCCATGAAGATATCAATAAGTCTGTCTCTGTAGCTAGAAAAAGGAGATGTAGTTACTTTGCTTTCTGTTGTTGTTGTTGTTTGTTTGTTTTAAGCCCCATTCTATGCCAGTCAAGGGCAACCAGTGCTAGAAGCTGTAGGTGTACATTAAGGAAATTCACAGCTTGGCACATTGCCTTCCCTTTATTAATCCAGATTGTTCTACAAGCAGTTACCTCTGCTTTCTGTGTTCTTCACTCCTCTACTCAAATTGTCTTCCAACCAAAGTGTTACTCATTTTCCAAGACTCAACTTTCATTCCACCGTAGCCTCCAAACTTCCCAGAGCCCCAGCATACCATCTATTTCCTCCCTCACCTTATCCTAAGACTTATTGCTCTTTACCTTGCACTAGAATTATTTGTGTATATGCCCATCTTTGACACCTAATTTCATGCTTCCAAAGAACTGGAACTAAGTTATTGTTTTCAGGTATGAGACTTATACCTAGTAATTGCTCAATGAACATTTTCTACTGATTGCTCAATGAACATTTTCTACAATCCATGGAGTTCCGGTAAGATAGCACGGCATAGCTGGAATTGTGAGATTCTCCAAACGTGAGTTCCCAAAAAGACTCTTGTTTTCCTTCCCCCACCCCCCTGCCCACTGCCAGCCGCACTGGTCCGAGGCCAGGGAACCCTAGGTCCCACGCAGGGCCGGATATTGTGGCCCCTGGCTGATGCTGCTCCACTGTACATGGCTCACACCTGCCACAGGGAATCTTGGCTCCCTCCCTGGCTACATCATCTCCTCCGGCGCCAAGCCACCGGTCACCCAGGGAGGCTCTAGACACCCGCCCCTCAGAGATAACAGCTCCATTTCTGGCTGAAGTACCCTGTGAGGGGCCCAAAGCTATTCTCAGGGCTCACCACCTGCCCTTTGGAGCTCTGGT
>CAUYQG010098705.1:0-15254 GCA_963574415.1 Tarsius wallacei
TTAGTCTTTTGTATAGTGTCAGGAAGCTTTTCTTTGAACATGGTCCTCTGATTGCTGCTTTTGTTCTTTCCTGTGCAAGCCACATCCATAATGCCTCTTCCACATCCAGTCTTTTTTTTTTTTTTTTTTTTTGAGCTGGAGGCTTACTCTGTTGCCCAGGCTGGAGTGCTGTAGCATGCTCAAGGCCACCACAGCCTTGACCTGCTGGTCTCAAGTGATCCTTCTGCTTCAGCCTTCCAAGTATCTAGAACCCCAGGCGTGGTGGTTTTTTTGAATTATTGTGGAGACGCGGTCTCACTATGTTGCACAGGCTGGTCTTAAACCCTTGGGCTCAGGCAGTCCTCTCACCTCCGCCTCCCAAAGTGCTGGAATTACAGGTGTGAGTCACTGTGCCTAGCCCGTCTTTATTTCTTTAAAGTGATATCAGAACATCAATTCTTTCCAAGCAACCCAATACTGAATACTTTCAGGTTTTGTCACTTTTTCCCCTCAGGATATTGAAGTTATCTCGACCACATCTAATTTTGCAGTGCTCTATTATTTTTCAACTATTTACTTTTCTCAGTCTTTCTAAAGCAATTGTGTAGAAATAACAGCTCATTTTCTTTTTAGACTCCAATCTCATTAATTACATAATAGTTAAATTAAATTATGTAATAGCAGAAACAGGTGCAACCTGCATAAACAGGGTTGGAAGCAAATACTGCTGAATCTTGGTAAGCATTGCACATCGACCAGTGGGAACAGTGTTGCCAGGCTTAAGTTGGCTAATTCCAATGCCAGTAAGCAGTTGCTTAGTCATCCACGTGCATAAGTATGTTTGAGTGAGGGAGTAGTTAATCCATACTGAGGTTCAGAAGAGATTGGTTAAGTAGAGCTTCAATGGTGGTACAATGTTAGACCTGCTCCTTAATGACTTAAAGGGGCCATTTATTACAGACGTAACTTGTTTACTTTGATTTTTACTATGATTTGCACCTGGAGTTGTAAGTATTCACTATACTAATCATAATGGTACCCACAAAGGTGGTCTTTTGGAATGGGGTCTCATCAAAAAAAGTAGCTGTGTTGTCATCGAGAGCAGGGAATGGATTTTTCTGTCACCCAGGGTTCAACATCTTTTTGGCTAAAGGAATAAGCTCATTATTAGATGTAAACTCACTCAGGTACTGCTACAGAGCTTCTGCCAAGCTCTTCCTATTATGTAAAAGCTAAAAGGGGTCTGTGCAGATTACAAAGTTATTCTGTGTATGATGGTTAGTTGATAATGACATAGTGGTTAGCTAATCTGGTTCATTATTTGACTGATTTTAAGAAACATTCATAGTCATTACGGTCAGTATGTTTACTTTTTTGGTAGGCAGAAATAATTCAGTCCAATTATTAGTTGCTAAACAATACGAAATTTGGTGTTGAATGGAAAGCAAAAACCTGGGAAAAAACCAACTCAGAATGAGTTGGACAGCCTGAAAATTGGGATTAAACTTAACTTGTTTTCCTGCCCCTGAAATTAAGTTAGATGAGCTAAAACAAAGGCAAAAGGCATATTTATAAAACACATGTTTTTTGCTATTGCATATTTATTTCACGTAACCTTAGTTTCATTTGAATTTTCACTTTATGGTACCTGGCACCAGAATTTGTAGAGGCCTATTTACAAACCATACCCTCTGAGAAAACTGACAATATTTGACAGCTAGGGATAATTGAATGGCAATAATTGAATAGGGTTTCCAACTGAGTGTTCCAACTGGGATCCTTGAACAAGGCTGGCCAAATTCTGCCTTGTCATGTGTCATAAAAATAGGGTACAGAATGCATCTGTAGTATCAAGGGAAGATCATCATTTATGCCATTCCCTGTTTCAGCATTTCAGATTCTTGTCTTTCCTGAAGTAGGAATTAACATGGCTGGGGATGGAGGCTTTGTTTAGGTTACACAAAACACTCATACTCTGTAGGTATCAGCAGTAGATCTATGATTCAATCGGTTGCTAGGTTTGGCCTGCACATCTGCCCCAGGGATTCTAGGCGGCCAGAGCAAAATGGGAAACGTGACAGGATTCACATTTTCCCTGAGATAGAAACAGATTAGTCTTTATAAAAAGCAAATTTCTCTTAAAAACTCAGAGTAGAAAGATGTCAGAATAGGATGTATCTAATTTTCCTCTTCAGCCTACAGAATTGTCTTCAATGGCGGATTTTTTTTCTGCTTCTTTTTTGTAGTATCTGTGTAGAGATAGGGTATATATGACTCAGGTGGCAGAGATCAGGAATCTGAACATTTGGGTAATAAACACCTTGCTCTAGGAAGATAAACAGTACAGTGTCTGTAGGATCTGTAAGATCAAGAAATCCCCTTGATTTGTGCTTTGGTCCTTTATTGACTCACTTGCAAAATCTTTCAAGCTGTTCTGCTCAGCCAAAGCTGCTATTAGCTGAATCTTGGTTGTCCATACTAATATAAAAATATAAAAATATTCTGCCGAGACAATCTTTTGTCTTTTTGAGGGACAGGTATCAGAAAAGTTCCATAGTCTCTGTAGTTGTCCTGAACTTAGTGCCTTTATCAGGCCTGGGGGTCAGTGGGGTGACAGATCAGTGCCTTTATGAAATGGAATTCCTAAGAATGGTATGTCATTGTGTGACCTCCTCTTTATCTGCCCTTGTGGATTTTCTCGGAGATTTCCTTCCTGTCTTTTCTGCCTCTGGCGCAAGAAAGGAAATGGAGAGCAAGAGAGAAAATATAGGGTGACTAAGAAAGTACAGAGTAGCTGGGTGCAGTGGCTCAAACCTGTAATCCCAGCACTTCGGGAGGCTAAGGTGAGAGGATTGCCTGAGCCCATGGGGTTCAAGACCAGCCTGGGCAACTTGGTGAGACCTCATCTCTACAATAAATCAAAAAATTAGCTGGGTGTGGTGATACGCACCTATAGTTCCAGCTATTTGGAAGGCTGAGGTGGAAGGGTCGCCTGAGCCCAGCAGGTTGAGGCTGCAGTGGTTGTAAGCATGCTACTGCACTCCAGCCTGGGCGACAGAGTGAGACTCCGACTCAAAAAAGAAAAAAAAAAGAAAGTACAGAGTAAAAACTTTAGTATGTACCTTCCAATTAAATGCTTTGGTTTTAATCATCAGTCTAATATAAAGCATTCTTGTGCATCAGAGTTGATATTTTTGCCTTTCTACTGTTTCTTTAGTCTGGGAAACTGGACATTTTTTTTCCTTCTTTGAGTTACAAGCCCTACCATGGAGAGTATTCAATGGGTGATATTTGGGTGCACTTCCAGGGTCTGGTCCCACTTTGTTCAAGGAATGTTGTATGCATGGGTGGGTTATTAACAAGGTGGTAACCCTCACAAATCTTGAGGTACGTGTGAGAGTTGGGGGGAAGAGCTACTTGCAGTGAATAGCGGCTCCTCTGCTTAGCAGTTATATGAGGTCAGCTGATCTATTCTTTGATTTCGTTCCACTACCCAGCATAAATTTGTGGTTCGTTCTTTCCGTCCCTTATTTTTGCTTCTGAGTGCTTTACATTTGTGTGTATCTATGATTTTTTAGCCAAATTGCGTTCATAGCAGATTAAATTCTAGCTTAAAAGACATTTTATATGGCAGTCTTAAAAAACATAAAATGTAGAGTGAATAGTAAAATAAACTCGGTATCCATATCTCCCAGTATTAATAAAACATCCACTTTCTGTGATTCTTGTTCTCTCTCTCCCTTTCCCCCTACTTTATTCTGGGGGAAGGAGGGCAGTATTTGAAAGCAAATCTCAGACATCAGACGTTTCACTCTAATACTTTGTTCTCATGTTTGTTACTCAATTATTTACTTTTGTCTGTTGACTTTTCTTTCTCTTATTTCTGAAACAGCACTTGGACTGTGCCCTGGTGATGTTATAAAGGGTCACCCTCTGGTAGCACTGTCTTTTGCATGGTGTTTGTTGAGCTGAATTTCAGGGATCCTGAGGACGACCTTGCTGGTATAGTTACCAGAAGTATGACTGCTACCTTCCTAACTTGTAGAGTTAGAAAAATGGCTGGGTGTTTATTGTATGATGTTACATTTCGAAGAAGTAGACTCAAATTTAAGTCATAATGACTTGTGTTATTTATTAAACTCATAAGGAAACCATGGCTTTGAATAATAAGACTATCTAAATGGAAGTGAATAGATCCTATTTTGTTTCTCTAATTATCTAGAGAGAAAACTGTTGACATTACAAATTAATCATTTATAAATGTGTTGTCCTTTCAGTATAGTAATGATCTATTTGTGCATCATTTTACAGTTTTTAAAGATTTCCATATAGGTTGTCATGTTCAATCCCACACTAATATTGCAAGTAAGGGAAAGTATTAACTTCCTCCCAATTAAGTCAGAGAAAAGTGGAAGATGAGAAAAAAATTGGTCAGTGACTTAACTTTAGGTCTTTTGTCTCCTCACCTAAAAGTCCTTTCTCTTTTAAATGTATTTTGAGTTGCTTTGGAATGTGTTGTAAAATTGCAATGTGCCCTTTTTCTTCATACTTGTTTCTTTATAGCTGTGACTTGTATTCGGGAAATTCACAACACCTCTAACAGGGTGGACATGCTCAGGACAGCTGCACTCTTGTCGATGTCCCATTCCATGGCAGAGTCTGGGCAGCCCGCACAACCCCTTCCAGAGCTATTTGATTCCTGACATCACCATCTTCCTCCGTGCTCCCCCACTCCCCACGACAGTGGTTCCTACCTCTCTTCACGGTTACTTCAAAACCGAGACTATGACCATGCCCAGAGCCCTTTAGGTGTGCCAGTGACTTTTGTGACAGAGTGGACTTCATTTGAACCTAAAATGTCTGTATGTTTTCCTGGAGAGTAGAGATATTTCTTCAGGTAGAAAAATTGTTCTGAAATTCCTCTACCTCCATAGAAATTTTGGTGCAGACACCAAATTGCTAAAGTTAGTAACTTAAAAAAAGAAAGTTTTAAAAAATACCTAGACATGAGCATTCTATTGGCTTAAATTCCCTGAGGTAATAGAAGAATGCTTCAGGGTTTATGCTTCATTCAGGAAATTATTATAATGGCAACCAAAAATGTGTGTATTTTGCTTCTTCTAAAGGTACTTTATTTTCTTCCATCAGTTAAAAGTAGTTTCCTGCTGAAGTATCTTGTCTGCAGCAGGTGATGTTTCATAGAATATGATTTATGCATTTGATTTGGGGACTTGACATGTTTTCACAGTATCAAATAGTTTGAGTAAGAATTGAACATAATTTGAATGCAGATATTTTAACCATTATTTATTATTTGCGAAATTCTTTATATAAGATAGGTAAATATAGTTTCTTTGGAAAAAGTGAGAGAAAGCCAACTGATATCAGGGAACTGTGTATTATGAAATATTTTCAACAATAGGCAATGCTATTTTCAAACACATAAATTAGTCAAAATGATTGCTTAACCAATGTCAAACTAAGGTTCTGGGTTTAACAAATCTGTTGAACAAAAACAGATCCCAAGTTAATACATTAACGGTATGCAAATAGGTAGTTGAAATGATTACTGAAGTGCTTAAAAACAGTTTTGGTTGTAAAAACAAAAGACTTCATAGAAAATCTGGTGAGATGTGGGGGCTTGTTAGAAATTTTATGTTTTTAGGCCGCGTTAGCCAGTTATGGGGAGAGGACTGCCAAAGAGCACTTCTGTCCGTGGGCCTGGGCTTCTGGAGCCAGTGGAGACATCTGAGAGCTTTTATTTTGGTGACTGTGTGCATGTGGGGAGTAGGGGAGGGGAGATGTGGGCCACATAGAGCGGAATAGAATCTTTTGATCCCAATGGGAAGTCACTCTCACAGCCTGGTCTCAGCCTTGCCGGTGCTTGCCTTCTGACCTGGGTAAAGCACTTTGCTTTGATGATCCCAGTCTATATATAATTTGAGGATTCAGCTAGAATCTGTGGCTTCCAAAGTGGGGTGCTTGAATTCCCCTAGGTAGGAGGTGATCAGCCAAGAAATGTAAAATAACAGGCTAAAACACAGCATATACTTTCTAAAGATTTGGGCAGAGATGGTGATTTTTATATTAGTATAACCATGACTATGTTATAGAACAAAACAAAATTTCCATACAGTTTTAATATAAACTGTAAACATAAAAAAATTGCCCCTCTTATTAGAGCCCCTGAGGGCTATGCACTTAGAATTTCATGTGGCTGTGTTGACTTCCACCCATAGCAGTCTTGGGAGAAAATATTCAGTATGATCGTTGATATGTTTTAAAATAAAGTTTACTGTATACGTTTAAGGTATATAACATGATGTTACAGGATACATATAGTAAAAGGTTACTATAGTGAAGTAAATTAACATATTCACCATCTCTCATGGTACTTATTTTATTTATGTTTGTTTTTGTGGCAAGAGTAGCAAAACTGACTCACTGAGCATGAATCCCATATACAGTACAATTTTATTACCTATAATCGTCAACTCTCTGGACTTGTTTGCCTGTTGCTAGATGATATCTTAGATCTTATTTTGCTCTTAGTTTATACCATTCCTTTGTAAGAACTGATGCCTGCTGGACTTGGTGGCTCAGCCTGTAATATCGTGCCTTGGGAAGCTGAGGTGAGTGGATTGCCTGAGCCCGCGGGTTCGAGACCTGCCTGGGCAAGCGAGACCTCATCTCTACAATACATCAAAAAATTAGCTGGGCGTGGTAGCACATGCCTGTAGTTCCGGCTACTTGGAAGGCTGAGGCAGAAGGATCACCGGAGCCCAGCAGGTCGAGGCTGTGATGGCCGGGAGCGGCCACTGCACTCCAGCCTGGGCGACAGAGTGAGACTCTAACTCAAAAAAAAAAAAGAACTGATGCCTTTTCATGTCAGTAATTAAGTGTTTTTATTTTGTAGTTGTTTTATGTGGTAGGTTATTTAAAACAGCATGTGCCATCTAAGTAGTATAATTCCAATTATGTTAAAATATATAGACTCATTTTTGTTTTCATATGCTAGGCACTGTTTCAGATTTTTTTTTTAGTCAAGGTCTCACCGTCACCCAGGCTAGAAGGCAGTGGCACGATCATGGTTCACTGCAGCCTCGATCTCCTGGGCTCAGGTGATCCTCCTCAGCTTCCCTGGTAGCTGGGACTACAAGTGTGCGCCAACATACTTTGCTAATTTTTTATTTTTTATTTTTTGTAGGCACGAGGTCTCGCTATGTTGCCTAAGCTGATCTCAAACTTCTGGGCTCAGGCATCCTCCCTTCTCGGCCTCCCAAAGTACTGGGGTTGCAGACATGAGCCACTGTTCCTGTTCTTTTTGGACTTTTCTTTTTCTTTGTTTTTGAAGCCTTCAAGCTATATTTTATGCTTATATTAGTGAATATGTATATCTCTCCTTTCCTCCCTCTCTTTTACACAAATGGTAGCATGTGATACAGATGAACCTGCCCCTTTGCTTTTTTTTCATTTACCAATTAGATTTATCCTCAAGGTTATACGCCAGACTGTTAGCACTGGTTTTCTCTGAAGGATAGGATAAAGGAAGCTTACTTGTAGTGTCTGTCTATTTAACTGTATGTTCTTTTATATTGTTTGAATCTTGTTATAGGGAAAATATATTGCTTTTATGATGATGAAAAATTCTTTTTTGAAGAAAGATAGCATAAGGTATATCAACTCACACAAATACCTATAGATCAGATCTTTGATTCTCAATAGCTCCCTCTGGGCTGGGGTTTCATGGGGTTGGGGAAGGTGAGTGTGTGTGTCTGTGGAGGGCTTTTTGACCTGGGGTAGGGAGTGAGCAGGGAAAATCTCTGAAAGAATCCCCCAGAAGTGCTTTTATACCTTTGCCTCAGTGGCTAAGGAAAGTGAAGTGGCATGGAATTTTCACTTCCAGGCAGTTTGTCCCAATGTGTGGCCTGTGCTCTGGCAACAGAGGTAGAGAGGGACACTTCAAAGCTCAGAGGGAAGGCTGTGTCCCTAGCTCAGGCTTGGCAGGAAGACTGCTCTTGTCTCCCAGCTAATGGAATAAGGGTGGGGACAGTGGATGGCATAAAGGTCATACTGGCAAAAGAGAGGCAGAGTCAAGAGAGCCTTTGTTTGGAGTGTCCTGAGGGGTGGAATGTTTGACCCTACATATATACCGGAAAACCTCCAAGAGAAAGGAGAGAGAGAAGAGGGAGAAAAAAGAATTTGTTAATAATAACAACGACCATTTAATGCTAGTAGGTACAGTGCACCTCATTTTAAGGAGCTGAAAACACATTCTTGAACTTTCTATCGGCATTAACTCAAGGTTTGAAGGGGAGTTACGGCATCCCTCATTGGAGATGCAACTTTGGTGCGGGAGTACATAGGCTTTGGAGCCTGTTGTTGGGGCTCTGCTTCAGCATATGACCTTGAGCACCTCACTTCTTGAAGAGGGCCTAGGTCCCCTACCTGTAATAGGTATTCTTACCTCTTTTTTGTTGAATTGTGTTGTATTTAATGAGCTAGTACTTGTAAAAAGCTTACATCATAGTAAGCTTCCAGTACATGGTAGCTATTTCCATCTACCTCCTTGATAGGAGGAGGAGCAGGAAGCTGGGAAAGCCCAGAAGTGATGGACCTTCCCATCTCTCAGGAAGGGCTATGCTGAGGAAAGAACTTAGACTCTTGACCACTGCTCAATTCTCTGCTTAAACTGCTAGGCAATTTAGGCCTCTGAAATTTCAGTGTTCTTCAGAGTAACTTACCAGTAACCTGGGCCAGTGGTCCTCTTTCTAGTCTTGTAGCCAGAACATCAAGCTCCATCTGCCAGATTGGTTTGTTCGGAGCACTGTGCGTGCTTTTAATTTTCATGGCATAAAGGTTCCCACTTTGGTACTGAGAGAAAACAGGTAGCTGTTAGCTTCCTGGGCTTTAAGGTATGGATGCTGAAGAGGTTGGTTAGGAATGACAGTAGCAAGGCTCTTGTATCATGTATTGATTTTCTACTTACTTTGACACATAATGATGCTGTAGTGCTTTTGTAGTTACCGTCTAAGCTGTATGAAGTAATCCATTCCTTCCTGCAGTACAGTAAATCTTATTATACTTTCACATTTATAAGTAAGGATGTGTATTTCCAAAGTTGAGGTTAAATCCACAAAAGGCTGTGGTGTAATAATTCATTTTATAATTCTTTCTGTGGTCTGATGGAGAAGTATTTAAAATTTTGATTGGCCTGTCAAGACCCCTGAGGTTGGTTTGAAGTTTATGATCTGGTTCCTTCAGGATTAGATTTATATTTTAAAGGGAAAGATTGTTTAATGATATGTTTTTTAACCACCATATTTTAGGTATCCTAGAATTGCCCTCTTATAATCTAAACTCAAATGAAACAGCAGAAGCAACTGCAGAAGAAACAATTTTGATATCCTGTGTCTTAGCCTAAAAATCCCTGCAGGAGAACCTAGCAGGCAGAGGGTAGTAGTTTTACAAGAGAGAACCCGCCACAGGATTCAGCTCTTGCATCATGTGGTTAATGTGCTAGAAATCAAGCATGAATGCCTTTTGTTGTGTTCAAGCTCTAATTGCACAACCTGCTCATCCAAGGGAACAATGAGGCGGAATAAGAGAGACATGTTCTTGGCCCTTCCACAGCCAAGGCTCTCCCATGCCTTCCTGTGCATCTGACATCTTCCCCTCCGGCTTCCAGAAGGCCCCCAAGTCACCTTTCTTATCAGATCTCAGATTCCTTTATCTTAGTTCATAGTGTTTGATTTTGTAGAAAAAAATAATTCTCTTAAAAAATAATGAAAGTGATTAGAGCATTTATCTATTCTAGTCACTTGGTGCTTTACATGTGGTATTTCATTTAATTTTCATAATAACTTTTATAACAACTTCATAACAATTTTTCAGGTAGCTTTGTTTTCATGGTTCACTGAAGGAAAAGGGCTAGGGCATTTAAAAAACTTGCTGATGGTCACATGGCAGGAACTGATAGAGTGGGCATTGGAACCCAAGTCTACCTGATTCCAAAATTAATGTTCTAAGTCTGAACTTTACTGTAATAATAGCTGCCATTTACTGAAGACCTGCTGTGTTCCAGAACCATGTTTACAAAAGCACCTCTCCAAGATTGCTAACTTAAACAAAGGAATCAAGGTTAGCGTTACCAGCAGTTGGACAGATGGACGGCATATGCCCTTTGATCTGATCACTGAGTAGGACACAAAATCACTTCTGGGGTATTCTTGCCAACAATGCATAACCTCAATCTAATCATGAGGAAGTCATCTGAGAAACCCAAACTGAGAGACATTCTACAAAATAAGTAGTACTCTTCAAAACTGTCAAGGTCATGAAAGGTGAGAAAAGATGGAGGAACTGCCACATAAGAGAGGAGAATAAGGGGACACAAAACTAAGTGATTGTGGGATCGCAGGATAGGATATTAGGAGAAATAGGTGAAACTCAAAGAAGATAGGTTGTTTAGTTAATAGTATTATAACATGTTAATTTCCTGGTTTTGATGTTTGTTAATAGTATTATAACATGTTAACTTCCTGGTTTTGATATCTAAGTTGTTAATATAGAGGAAGCTGGGTAAAGGCTATGCCTCAATTTTCTGTACTATTATTGAAACTTTTCTGTAAATCTAAAATTATTTCAAAATAAAAAGTAAAAAATGTTTTTGTAAACCCTTGTATCAAAAGATACAAGAAAACC
Source organism: Tarsius wallacei (assembly GCA_963574415.1). Lineage (NCBI taxonomy): Eukaryota > Metazoa > Chordata > Mammalia > Primates > Tarsiidae > Tarsius > Tarsius wallacei. The sequence continues at coordinate 10,684 of CAUYQG010098705.1, forward strand.
TCTTTTTTATTTTATTAAAGGATTGATAGTTTGAAAATTATGTAGATTGTTGTAAGACTTTAGTCCTAAAAGAGGAACGTAAGTTTGAAATAAAATTCTGTATAAATTTTAAAATCCTGATAGAATATAATTCTAGTAGAAATCTTTTTAAACTTTAAAAGAAGAAACAGAGCTTTTGGCTCTATCCATTTAAACAATTTAATGATCAATTCTGGATAATTCTTTGGTGTAAGAGAATTCAATTTGTAGTACAAAGACCTAATATCAAATCACTTTCTGAGTCTTCGTGTCTTTATGTAAAATAGGTTCAATATACCGCACACAAAATTTTGCCAAGAAAACTGGATAATTTTATAAAGTACTTTCAAATAAAAGACTAACGTACGTTTCTTTTAAAAAAAACTTTTTCTTCTTATTAAGAATATGTTGTACAGTTGTTTATGACTCTTGTAGTTAATAACCTGCTTCTAAAGAATTTGACCTTTGTTATTTTGATTTGCATGGGTTAGGTGTTTCATAGAAAAGCAGAAACAAGTTGCTGTTTGCCAAGACATTGCATCAGCTGGCATATTGTGAGCTATTTTTAATAATATGTAATTCCTGTGACCATTTGATAAAACTAGAAGCTCATTAACTGAGGCCCAGAGTAACAGGCCTATGAAGTTTAGTTTCATAAGACCAGAACTATTTCAGGGTTTTTGAAAGGATCTGTAGCTTAGATCTGTCTGCTAAATTTAGTCTGTAAGCTCGCGGGGTCTCTCCTCTCAGTTGCTGTTTATAATAGAGGATGGGTGTGTGTATGTGGTTTTTTGTTTGTTTGTTTGGTCAGAGTGGGATAGGGAGATGGGGTGTGTTTGCCTGTGTGTATTGGGGGAGGACATCTAGTTTTTAAAACTCTGATTTTATTTGGATAACTTTTTATTGATTATGAAAATAGTAACTGTGTTCATGGTAACAAATTTTTAACCATGAGAAGATAAGCACAATTAAGTCATCAGGAATAACTGTTAGTAGTTTTGTATTATTTTCTGTGCATATCTATCTATGATATTGCTATCACAAAACCATGATCATGCCCTATATTTACCAAATATGAGCTTTCTTAAATAGCTTTGTGGGGCTGGGTGCAGTGGCTCAAACTTGTAATCCCAGCACTTTGGGAGACTGAGACGAGAGGATTGCCTGAGTCCGTGGGTTTGAGACCAGCCTGGGCAACATGATGAGACCTTGCTTCTACAATTTAAAAAAAAAAAAAATTAGCTGAGTGTGGGAGCATGCACCTGTAACCGGCTACTTAGAAGGCTAAGGTGGAAGGATCACTGGAGCTCAGCAAGTCAAGGCTGCGGTGGCCGGGAGCGTGCCACTGCACTCCAGCCTGGGCAATGGAGTGAGACTCCAACTCAAAAAAAAAAAAAAAAAAAAAGTTTTGTGAAATTGCATGTAAAAGTGCTGATTCATTTGATTAACTTTCTATTGTACATGTGGACTCTTTTTTCTCCCCTGAGAGTGGCTGATGCCAGCTGAAACCTGTAGGTCAGAAGTCAATTAAATATAATCCCAATTCTTAATTTTGAAGGTTACTACTGCTGCGTAAAACATCACTGAACATAAAAGAACTTTATGTGTGTATCCATATATGATCTAACAGTCAAATTTTGTCTTTTATCATTTCATCCTCAGTTGTCTCAGAAAAGTTGGTAAAAAAGAAGAAAATGACAACCTGCCTTCCACCCTGTATTTTACAGCTGGAGAGGGGCTCAAAATACTACTTTCTCTTTCATCAAACCATGCAGCAAAGGGATGCTAACGTTTAGCTAGCTGACTGCTTATAATTTCATTCTTTCCTGAACTGCTCAATTTTTCCTTCCACACTATAGCTAAGCCCCTGAAGAGGTAGAGAGGGTCAGAGGGTGAAGGCAGACTTGCTGACCTAGGCTGTGCCAGACCACCCTTAGAACCTGCTCAAGTCCACTGTGGGGTGACTTCTCTTGATTCACCTTAGCTCATTTGCTGAACATAATTGACTTTTTAAAAAATGCTTTTTTTTATTGTGGCAAAATATACATAAAATTTACCTTTTTTTTTTCTTTTTTTTTAGAGTCTCATTCTGTCTCACTCTGTTGCCCAGGTAGGAGTGCAGTGGCATGGTCCTGGCTACCGCAGCCTCAACCTGCTGGGCCCTGGCAATCCTTTTGCCTCAGCCTTCCAAGTAGCTGGAACTACAGGTGTGTGCCACCATGCCCAGCTAATTTTTTTGATTTATTGTAGAGATGAGGTCTTGGCAAGTTGCCCAGGCTGGTCTCCAACCCATGAGCTCAGGCAATCCTCTTGCCTCCACCTCCCAAAGTGCTGGGATTACAGGCATGAACCACCATGCCTGGCTTTTTTTTTTTTTTTTTAAGAGACTGAATCTCGCTCTGTCACCTAGGCTAGAGTGCCGTGGCGTGATCATAGCTCAGTGCGGCTTCAGACCCCTGAGCTCAAGCCATCCTCCCACCTCAGCCTCCTGAGTAGTTGGGACTACAGATGCATGTAACCACGCCCAGATAAATTTACCATTTTAACTATTTTAAAGTGCACAATTTAGTGGTATTTAATACATTAATGTTGTTATGCAACCATCACCAATATACATCTCTAGAACTTTTTCATGCTCCCAAACTGAAATTGTCTTTTAAATATTCAGGTTCAAAACAAAAAGGGGTCCGTCCTTAAGGCCAAAAGCAGTTTGATCTAAAATAAATTGAAAATAGTGATAGAGGAAGCTCACAAAAGGATTTTTCTCTTTGTTCCTGTTTCCCCATTTACTTACTCCATTTACTTTTTTTTGTTAAAGACAAATGATTTTGTGGTCGTGGATGGCAGTGCCATACTTCTGTGTGGGTTGTGCTCCCAGAGTTGATTTTTTTGTTTGCACCTCAGAACATTTTCTGAGGTGGTTTTTTTTTTTTAATTTCCAGAATACTGTCCTCAGTCACTGTTTATGACTGGGTATGGTGGCTCACGCCTGCAATCCCAGCATTTAGGGAGGCCTAGGCAAAAGGATTGCTTGGATCCAGGAGTTCGAGGCCAGCCTGAGTAACATAGTGAGACTTTGTCTCTACAAAAAATTAACTATGCGTGGTGGTATATACCTGTAGTCCCAGCTACTCGGGAGGCTGAGGTGGAAGGATTACCTGAGCCTGGGAGATCGGGGCTGCAGTGAGCCATGATTATGCCACTGCACTACAGCCCAAGCAACAGAGTGAGACCCTGACTCAAAAAGAGAAAACAAAACAAAATAAAAAACTGTTTCATGTACCATGGGACTCAGAAAACACTTAAAAAACTCTCAGTTATTGTATTTATTTTAATGTTCATTGGTTTTTAAAAATAATAGCAATTTAACATCTGTTTTCATGGAATTTGTTACCTAGAACAAGGCTTAGTTTAAAAAAGAGAGACCATATGAGTCAGTTTAAAGAGCATTAAGTAAATAAGAGTATAGGTGGCATAAGGAGGTGGCAAATTGGGGTCCAAGTAAATAATGTTTGGAAAGTAGGTTCTGAATGGTCTGAGTAGCCCACACCTATTCCATTGCTCTGCCGTACCCAGGCAGCAGGATGAAGCCAGGTGGGCAGTGGTATGGAGAGTCTTTACTATTCTCTGAATGGGCTGGGAGGAGCTCAGTGACCTGGAGAAACTGAGAAAGCCCAAACTCCTAGTCTGGTTTCCCAGAAACATGCTGCAGGCCTGGGTAGCCCATCACTGTGACTATATGCTTCTGCTGACGATGTTTTTGCAGCTTGTAACATTAGAAAGGAGAGAGGATAAACCAGTCTGCATTTTAGAAGCCTGTCTGTTTTTCTGAGGCTAGAAAGAGAAAGATTTATTTGGTTTATTTTGGCTAGAAAGAGAAATGGTAGGTCTTGGTTGGGTGGGTCTTTCTAAAGAATGCTCAGACTGCTGGGAATTTCGTCACTTAAGCAAGCTTTAGGGCTTGGGATGGATGAATGAGCTTAGCTCTAGTACTGGGGAATGGCAGTGCTTTGCAAAAAATACAAATTAGAGAGTGGGAGGAAAGGAGAAAAAGGGGCCTAGGGAGCTTAGGGAGTGGGGGAAGTCTCCAGGTCCTGCTTCCCTTCTGTCTTTTCTATTGCTCTTGTCAGAACTACCACTGCCAGCAGGGTTGGGGCAGGTCCCAGGTAACATGGTTTCCAAATAGGGAGGGGGGTGGAAATCCCAAAAGGGCATGGCTGTACACGAAGGTGAATTCTATGACTGCCTGGATCTTGCCAGCTGCTTGCTCAGTGGCTACGTATGTTGAAAGAGACATATGTAGCCCTGGATTTGAGAACTCAGATAATTTTTCTTCTTTTCCCTCTTCTTTTTCTCCTTTCCTCCCACTCTCTAATTTGTATTTTTTGCAAAGTATAGAATGATACATAATTATTATATATAGATCATGTAAAAACAAGTGAAATTCTCTTACCCTCTCCAATTCTCTATCCCTGTTCCCCCACAGCCTCTGTATATGGATGTTTCTAGATGTTTTATGCTTACACATATATATGTACATATATACATAGAAA
>CAUYQG010098707.1:0-20630 GCA_963574415.1 Tarsius wallacei
CTCAGCCTGTAATCCCGTGCCTTTGGGAGGCTGAGGTGAGTGGATTGCCTGAGCCCGCGGGTTCGAGACTCACCTGGGCAAGCAAGACCTCATCTCTACAATAAATCAAAAATTAGCCGGGCGTGGTAGCGCATGCCTGTAGTTCCAGCTACTTGGAAGACTGAGGTGGAAGGATCACCGGAGCCCAGTGGGTCGAGGCTGCGGTGGCTGGGAGCGGCCACTGCACTCCAGTCTGTGCGACAGAGTAAGACTCCAACTCAAAAAAAAAAAAAAAAAAAAAAAAAAGAAAGCAACAGGTTGAGGCTGCGGTGGCCAGGAGCGTGCCACTGCCCTCCAGCCTGAATGACAGAGTGAGACTCCAACTCAAAAAAAAAAAAAAGAAAGTAATAGAAATTTGGAGGCTTTTAGAAATCTGTCTGGTTTTGTTATAGGCAATCAAATGGAACACCCAAGCCTCCAGGAGAAGGGTAGTGTTTTCAATAAACTATTCCAAAATACACAAAAAATATGTGAGATGATTTCTTAACCATTTCTGTTAACCAGAAATACAGAGCATCAGTGAAGTCCAGCATCACCAACAAAACCCTAGAATCGTATTTTTTAGAATCTTGTTAAAGATTTATATTATTGGTCAGATGTGGTACATACCAGTAATCACAGTACTTTGACTTTGGGAAGAGGGAGGATTGCTTGAGACCAGGGGTTTGAGACCAGCCTGGGCAGCATAGCAAGATCCCATTTATACAAAAAAGAAAAGAAAAAGTCTGGTGTGATTTGTGCCTATAGTCCTAGCTACTCAAGAGGGTAAGGTGTGAAGATTGACTGAGCCCAGGAGCTCCAGATAGAAAAAAAAAAAAAGACTTTTATCTATTAAAGGAAGTTGTGATGTGAACCTTAAACACCATTCTCTAAACTTCTTGATCTTTAAGAAACTTAAGAAGGAACTTTCATTGTTTCATGAAGAGACAATATAAAATAAACCATGGAAACAGGCAACATAATTAGACTTTTGGCAGCATAGACACAATCTATGAATCAGAGTAATGATACTTTCAAGAATAGGTTTTTTTCCTATATTTGAATGTTCATATATCTTTTTAAAAATATAACTTTTAACTTTACATGATAGCCACTGGCATTCAAGTCCTATTTCTGATTGTGGAGTTCTAACACTTCAAATATATGAACTTTGTCAAATTTATTTTCACATATCTGCATAGTTTGTGTCCCACATGTTAAAAACTTTTGAAAGCCCTTAAGAGTCAAAGGAAATTGGCTAATCCATTTTTCCCAGTTAAGAACTTTATGAATTTTCAATGCTACTGTCTTATAGAACTCTACCTACATTTTTTGAACAACGTAAACTTTCAGTTTTTAAAATCCCTCTCATTTTTTCTGTCATTTAGCACTTATAAAACTTTGCTACCTGAAACACTTTTATGTACTTATTTGCTAAACCAGGTTTGAGTTACTAAAGGACAGAAGTTATATCCTTTTAAGATGAATATTTGTCAATGCAAAGCAACGATTAATTTTAAAAATTTAACAAAAAAAGGACTGCAAGTTAGTTATTTGTTTAGTTAGATACCTTTCTATTCAGTTACACTGCGAAATTCTCAATAATCTTGTATAAACCTTCTCTCTTCTTTAATGACTACCTTATCATTGCTTTATTGGGAACATTGAGGATATCTGATATCATCTTCCTCAATTTTACATCTTTTATCTTTTGGAGACATCTATGATTACATTTAAGCACACCCTGTTTTCTCATAAGCCTCCATATTTTTTAACAACCTGAAAAGATAAAAATAATGAATAATCCTTCATCACTCTCTCATTCCTGTATAATCTCATATCAATCTCTCTTTCTATCAAGAATTTCCTGAAAATAAGTGAATAAGTGAGTTAATGAGGGCATACAGAGAGAAAACAAGAGCACAGATTCCAGAATACACCAACATTTAACATCTAGAAAATAAGGAACAGTCTGATAAACATACTTTTTGTAAAATTGACACAATTTCCATAGGAATATTGAGAAATGCAGCTTTGAAATAACTGAGAGCACAAAAGAGGAAATAACAATGACAACAATTATGTTTGTCAGTCACTGAACACTCACAGTCAGGGCATCTGGCAGGCACTACATTGAGTATTTAGCATATATTCACATGCAGCAGTGAGCACTTGACAGTTAATTAACATTATACTTCATAGAAATCAGGAACAACTTTTTAAACTATATCTGTGATAAGGAGAAGATAATAATATGCTGTTCTTTCCCTCCAGATACCATAAAGTTTTTAGGAGACAAACCTTACATTTCTAAAAAAAAGAAAAAGAAAAGAAAGACAGAAATACAGAAAAAACTATAAATTTAAATCATTCATGCTGCATTTCATAATTTCTATAGACTTGGGGGATGAGGTACTTAGTCAATAATGATTACAAGAGAAATGAGACAAAAGATGCCAAAAAGCTATTGTAATTTAAAATGGTAAAGGGAATTAAATGTAGAGATAATTCTAGACAAATGTAAAACTTGAACATGAAAACAAAAACTAAAATTGTCAGAACCTATCATCTTTGAGTACCCAGAGCTGAAGGATCTCTTTGTAAAGTGATAAGAAACAAATATGGCCAGGCTCAGTGCCTCAGCCTGTAATCCTGCACCTTGGGAGGCTGAGGTGAGTGGATTGCCTGAGCCGGCGGGTTCGAGATCCACCTGGGCAAGCGAGACCTCATCTCTACAATAAATCAAAAAATTAGCCGGGCGTGGTAACGTGCGCCTGTAGTTCCAGCTACTTGGAAGGCTGAGGTGGAAGGATCGTCGGAGCCCAGTAGATTGAGGCTGCGGTGGCCGGGAGCGGCCACTGCACTCCAGTCTGGGTGACAGAGTGAGACTCCAACTCAAAAAAAAAAAAAAAAGAGAAACAAATATGAATAATCTTGAAGTACCCAGGAAAACTTAGAAAAACTGTATTTGCTGTGAACCCCTACCTCACGTCTGCTGCACTGTATTCTATATAAACTCTTAGCTCACGTTTGATATATTATATAAGCTCTTAGCTCACGTTTGATATACTATATAAACTCTTAGCTCACGTTTGATATGTTATATAAATTCTTAGCTCACGTTAAAATGTTATGCAAATTCCTACCTCACATTTACTGAATTTCTAACTCTACCTCAAATCCTGTGAGACTGGGCACGTAATAGATGCCTGATAGTGACTGCAGTTGTAAAGCTATAATTTAATCAGTGTTTATATTTAACCCTGTTAAGCTTCAACCTTTGCAAGGAATGTAAATGCTGAGCAAGCAACAAGCCTCCTCTCAAATATTCCTTTACCTAGATTACTGTAGACCCAGTGGCACCAGCCACCCTCCTGACAGACAGGCTTTGTGTTATCTCAAACCTGCTTGCCTGCATTTCGCTCTGGTAGCAGTTAACTGTCCATCACAGGTAACAAAGCCGGGAGCCCGCGCAAATTGGACTTGAATTAACCAATCAAAATCTCTGTAACTACGTCACATAGTTTTTATCCAACCCTATACGCACAAGTCTGTAAAACCACCCCACCCCCTCAAAATTACGTATAAAAGGTGCGTGATAACTTGACTCTGGGCTTGTTCGTCACTGAAGCCACTGTCGGTTTCAAACGCGAGCCCAGGCTCGAGCTTGAATAAAAGACCCTCGTGTTCTTGCATCAGGCTGGCTCTTTGGTGGTGATTTCTCTGGATTAATGAGTACAACAGTAATTTGTTATGGCAATCAAAGGAAATAAATATAGATGCTCTTAGACCTTTGTTTTTTAGTTGGCTATAACTTCATTAGGTCAAGACAATTTCAAAGCTAAGATTTGAAGCTATAGCATTCAAGCCAGTTCTATCGCTAACCCAAACTATGAAGTGGATGATACAGTCTTCAGGTTCATGGTCTTCTTTTTTCAAAACAATTTTACCTTTTAGGTACATAGTGTCTTCACACTTGTGGGGCTGTGTATATAATAGGAAGGCGGTGTCAAACGTAACGTTAATATAAAGCAGTATACTGCATAAGGCCAAACCTGACAGCATTCTCCAAGGAAAGCTTTGTCTTAGACTCTAGCACTCAGGTTGGATTGTGGTGGCTCAAGTCTGTAATCCCAGCACTTTGCAAGTTGGAGGAGGGAGGATCATTTAAGGCCAGGAGTTTGAGCAAGTCTTTACAAAAAAATCAAAAAAAGTTAACCAGGCGTGGTAGTGAGCACCTGTAGCCCCAACTACTCGGGAGGCTGAGGCAGGAGGATCGCCTGAGCCCAGGAGGTTGAGGCTATGGTAAACCATAATCATGCCACTGCACTCCAGCCAGGGTAACAGAGTGAGACTCCAACTCAAAAAAATAAAAAATAGACTCTGGCACTCAATTTTTCAAGCTAGATGGAATGGTGTTCATTTTGAGTAGTCTCACTAAACAGATGGTTATTTTCTCCACAATAGTAAGTTAGGACATGTCCTTTTTTTTTTTTGAGCCAGAGTCTCACTCCATCGCCCAGGCTGCTGGAGTGCAATGGCACTCTCATGGCCACCCCAGTGTCGACCTGCTGGGCTCCCGTGATCCTTCCGCCTCAGCCTTCCAAGTAACTGGAACTACAGGTGTGTACTATCACGCCTGGCTAATTTTTATTTATTTATTAGAGATGAGGTCTTGCCAAGTTGCCGGGGTGGGTCTCGAACCCGTGGGCTCAGGCAATCCCCTCATCTCGGTCTCCCAAAGTGCTGGGATGACAGGCTGAGCCACCAAGCCCGGCCAACAGGCCATGTCTTAACTTTGACTTTGGGATTATATTAGCCTGAAGGGGGACACAAAAGCAACCAGATGAGCAAGTGGTTTATGGTTTCAGAAAATTATCTCAGTCCTTTCATCTCGCCTCTCACTAATTGGAAGTTTCGGCATACAGCCTTCAGTTGTACTCGAGCAGAGGAGCAGGACAAATCCATCAGCAGTTGAGTATTGGGACTGAGCAGGGCATGAAGTGAAGTGCCGGGGCCTGCCAGGATTTGGAGGCTTCGTGCAGGGGTGGAGTAACAGCCTGTTGGCAATACCAGTTCATTTGCACGGGGCAATTTCCCAGTTCCTAAATCCTGACCGTGGAATGCCCATTTGGGCCCGTGTGCTCTGCTGCATGGGCATAGTCTATCACTTGGCCAGGCTCTGATGTTTCTTTGGAATTATTTCCTCCCCTTCCTCTTAAAAACAGTTCTGTGACACTGAAAAAAAAATCAACTTCTCACTAACTAGAGTGCTTACGTGTCCAGAGAGGAGCTGAGTAGTAATAGTAGATTCAGAGAAGAAGAAATCACTAGTGGGAGGAAGAATAGACATGTATGGGTTTTATGCTGCCGAGTATTTATGTGTCTAATATGGTTAAATATAGAAGTGAAAATTTCTTTTTACCATAAATGGGCAGAGTTTTGGCCTGTCTCTTAGTGATTTAATCAGGCTGCATAATATATCACAAAAGAAACCAAGAGTCGAAGAGCAGAGTGTGTGTCCTTTAACGTTCTGCTGACATTAAACTTCTCCCTTCCTCATCCATCCATCCACCCACCCACCCAACCCCCCTCTACCTATCCAACCCTCCACCCATTCACCCATCCACGCATCCACCCATCCACCCATCCACCCATTTCTTCTGTAAATATCTCTACAGTACCTCCCTACAGAAGGCGTGTGAGGGACAGAGGCGAACCATTAGGAGTAGTGCATCGTAGTGGAAGCACAGGCACCAGGAACCAAACTAGGGATTTAGAGAAGTGATGTAGGTGGGCCAGGTGAGGGGAGAAGGCATTCGAAGGAGCTGAGGATGGGAATAACAGTCACCAGGGTACTTTTAAAGGGGGTAGGGTTGAAGAGCTTCCCACTGGGTACCATGCCCACCTACTGGGTGATAGGTTCAATAGATGCCCGAATCGCACCATCATGCGATGCACCTATGCAACAAACCTGCCCATGTACCCCTTGAATCTTAAAGCAAACCAAAAGTAAAGGAGCTGAGTGAGCCACAGTATTCTGGGAAAAAGGAAGGGACAGTCTGCAGATTTAGGCAGAATCCAGATTACAAACCCAAATCAGGATTTTTTGTTATAACCTTGATGTACCATAAAGTATTTTAAACTGCTGACAGATTTTAAATAGGGAAGTAATACGAGAGTTGATTTCATCCAAGGAGTGAGAGCCATGCTGAAAGGGCTTACAGTTCTCTTTCTGACATGGGTCACAAGGGTGGCAAATTTTCCCCCTAAGGTGCTTTGAGGAAAAAACAATCCCAAAGATGTTTAGAAAACACTTGGTGTTGGACCCCCTTGTTGGAGAGTTTCTATATGTAATAGCTTGTCAGGGCCGTCTGAGGAGTCCATAGCAAACAAACCATTTTAGTTTTTGTTAGGCCTTTCTTTCAGTTTTTCAAACACTTAATGACAGATTTTGTTTTTCTGTTAACAGTCTGCTAAATTCTCAAGGGATAGAATTTGGAAATAATTGGCCGGCAAGACAGTCTTTGTTGTAAAAAGAGAATAAGAGCCATCTATCCCAGGTAGAGAAAACATCAACAAGAATTGGTGCTTAGATATGGGGAGAAGGCACTCCATGTAATGTCGGACAAGCCCCGAAACATTTCCCTGGAAATAACTCTCATTTGCACCACCCTTCACCTTCCCCACCAACAATTGCTATGAAGGCTAATTTACTGCGACATAAAAGGGAAATGCTACTGTAGCGGGAAGACAGAGAGGCCATGACACCGAGGCTATTTTAGGAAGTGGCAGTTTTATTATATTAGTGCCAGCGTGATTCAGTGAGCTAATGCTCTAAGGCTGAGCACCCCGGGGAGAGAGGAGAGGGGTCTTATACTTCAGTTTAGGTAAGGAGGGGGGTCGTGTTGAGCGATTACACATTTTCTTTAGAATTTACAAGGTTGTACTCAGCAAAATCAGATTTTCAAAGAACAAATGATCTCCAGAAATGCATAGCAAGCAGGGGTTGTAAACTGATAACTTCAAAAAAAGAGGATTTGGGTAAGTTTGTGAATTGGTCACTCTTTTGCATTTCCAGGAAAGCCGCCAGTCTTTGGCTATTTGGTTTTCTCAAGCAAAACCGGTCTAGTGGGTTTTCAGAGCTTGCGGATTGATTTTCAAAAGGAATACTTTTAACTGCTATCAGCCCCCTTTCTGCCACACTACTGCCTGTTTCTCTGATGCTGAGCCCTGGGCGTACCTTCATGACTGAGCTAAGACGTCCCACAGCTATGGGCTTGCTGACACATGGCACCATGAGCTTGGCTGAAATTGAAAAGGGCATTGCGTTTCTACTCTACCTACTAATCAGCGCTTTCTAATAAGAGCGTCTCTTGTTATGATTTATTTAAAAACCAATACACACACATACACACAGATATACACATGCGTTTTCACCTACTCATCCCATGAATTAATCTGCAAGCCCTATTTTCTTTGGAATCTAAATATCGTCTGTGTTTTACACTTGGTTTTCCTTCCTCCCTTATGTGATTTTGAATAAAAATGGAAACTCCCATTTAATTTTTACCAGTCCAGTGTAACTTGTTTGGTCTTTTTGTAAGCCTTGGAATCTAACTATATCTGTTACCTGAGAAGTAGGCAGTTGGAAAAAAAAACTAATCAATACAGAATACTACTTTCAGCTTGGCATTTAGAAGAGTATCTTCTGTAGGCTCAAAAATATAGTATATGCTTTGTGTAGAAAAAATGTCAGATTTTTGTTGACATTTAGAGTTTTATTCAGTTCTTTAGCATTGCAAGTGAGTCCTGAAGGGAGCCCCAGAAAACATGAATTCAAAGGAAAAGAAGTAAATTGTGAGGCTGTGGCAAATCCTCAGGTTGCATAAGGATGGCTCCAGGTTCTGGGTAAGTTTTGTTCCCTCCTTGCTTCCTAGCAGGCTGAGGAAGGCTGGGTGTTTGTCATCTTAGTACACTTTTCAGGGGAGAGAAATGAAGAGATTCATCCAAATGTAAAATCCGCTACTCACTCGTCATGGGCCTAGTGAGATGGGGCTTGAGTCCTGTCACTAAACAATTGTGTGGCCTGTTTCTGGTAAGTCCTCTTTGAAATAGTGTTAAGGGCAGCCTAGGTTTGTTCTTTTATATATCCATTTAGCAAAAAATTTATGAAATACCTATTATGTCCCAGGCATTGTTGAAAAGTTCCAGGGATGGCCAGGCGCGGTGGCTCACGCCTGTAATACCAGCACTTTGGGAGGCAGAGAGGAAAGAAGATCACCTGAACTCAGGGGTTTGAGACCAGCCTGAGCAACTTGGTGAGACCTCATCTCTACAATAAATCCAAAACTTGGCTGGGCGTCATGGCATGTGCCTGTAGTTCCACCTACTTGGGAGGGTGAGGTGGAAGGATCACCTGAGCCTAGGAGATTGAGGTTGCAGTGGTCGTGAGTGTGCCACACTGCACTCCAGCCTGGGTGACTAAGACTCTTACTCAAAAAAAAAAAAAAAAAGCAAAAGAAAAGTTCTGGGGATATACAAATAAAGACAATGTAGTTCCTGCCCCTATGAAGTTACTTTCTAAGAGGAGACCTTAAAATATTGGCAAAACAAGGACTTTCCCATTGGTTCCCATTCTGTCTCATTTCCACTCTGTGGTTTTAAATTTCGTATCCTAGCAAGCAGAGCTGCTGACATTGATTTTATTTTTTAGAAAATGAATTTATATTAACATGAAAATTTACTGTTAGAATGCTCTTTTTTTCTTAAGGAAGAATTCTTATAACCTATATCTGGAGATTAGTCATGCTTTAAATGGCATATTGTTGTGTTTAAACACTGAGCTAGCACAGATACTTTGTTTAAACACTGGAACTCACCAACTTTAACTGCAGCCTTTTGATGTTTCTTTTTCTTTGTAGATTTATCATCACACATATTAAACATTATCTATCTTCTAGGTGATCTTTCATAAAAGGAGGCGCTGTCTGTGATGTTTGCTCCAGGCATCGAAGGATAGTTTAAGCTGAAAGCATAACAAAGCTTTAGAGTTCGTGATCTTTTAGAAGAATCGCCTCATATTGTATGTACCACTGTTCATAACATTTAATCTCAAATATTTCAATTAAACAAGGTCCCAAATATAGATGTTTGGGGGAGAAAACTGAGCAGGCAAAAAAAAAAAAAAAACTTGCTTATTGTAATCCATCATCATTAGGCTTTGGACTGGGGCTCACCAGACTCGAAGACTTCTACTTCCTTGAGCCTGTCACTCTTGAGTGGTGTGACACATTGAGCAGGTCTTCCTTCTCTTCTGCCCACAAACATCCAGGGTTCTGGTGTGAAGTAGCTCCCTTCGCATGCATGGAAGGGTGGCAGCGATTCTCCCACTGCCTTCTCCAAGGGTGCTACGGGTTGGAAGGAGTCTCCCTTGGCATTTTCACGCTTGGCAGCTGCTGTGAAGATAGGAACATTGGGGACCATACAATTGCTTCGTGACACAACTCAAACTCCATCTCACTGGAATGACTTGCCTGGCACGTGTTTAATTAGTATCGGAATTTAAACTTAGACTAATCTCGTCATTTCTGCCCCCTGGAATTTGTCCTAAAATTACTTAAGCTAACACAGAGTAGGGTAGACACTGTCCTTATATCGCTACATCAAGCTCTTCTCTGCAGAGAAGACAGAATGAGGACAGAATTAGAAAAGCTAGAGAAGGGCGGAAGATGTTAAGAAAAATCTCCATGTGCTGGGAGTATATCTGGGTAGAGTCCATCCCACAGATGTCAATTGGTTCTTTGAACAAAGTCATCAGAGTGTCCTGCGTTTTATATATTTTTACGAGTGGGTTCAGACTTCCTGAAAGCCCACATGCAGAAAATTTAAAAACAGGTTTGAAATATTTATTTTTAACCTTTAAAAAGAGAGCACCTAAAATAATTGTTAGAGATGGCGCACATTATTTTCAGTCGTATGATCATATCATGGAAATAACGTCACACATTCATTTTTTCAAAATATTTCCCCCATAGTTTGCTTCTCTTAAGAAGCAGCTAGTTTGTTACTAATGATTAAAATGGCAGCTTTACCCTGAAGGAAGTGATTAAGGGTGTTCGTGTCTTTGAAAATACCTTCTACACAGCATATCATGACAGCCACTTACAGACAAGAATAGCTAATTTGGGACATGGTATTTTGTATAATAAAGATATATAATACCTTTACATTTGACAAATAGTCTATGTATTTTGCCACAAGGAGACAGATGTTTACCATGGTTATTCTCCACACCATTACAAAGTATTGTAAAAGAGTCTACTAAATTCTTCAAATTGATAAATAATAGAGTACCTAGTTTCAGGGTGCAAGTGATCATTTAATACATTCATATGATTTGTAAAGATCAAACCAGGGTACTTGAGAAATCTGTCACCTTAAATATTTGTCTTTTCTTCATGCTAGGACCATGTGAACTCTGCCTTTCTAACTAGTTTGAAATATACACTAGATTATTGCAAATTATAGTCAACCTTACTGATTACTATATTTTAAATATCTTGTTGACATTTTTGACATTTCTGACATCTGGCTCACCTCTGGCTTCTGCTTCCTTGCTGCAACATACTGACCATCAATGAAACTGTGCAGAATTTCATATGTGGATCTGTCTCTGTGAATTTGTACCAGAATATTTTTATTCCATTTAAAGTAACCATTCCATTAAGTATATTATTTCTTAAATTATTGTATTTATTAAAGAAATTGCTATTGAGAATCTATCTTATTTGGTACATTTTTTAGTTGCTCATAAAGAAAATTAGTTATTTTTGTATTTGAACCAGACTGGTCATATTACAAGCTAACTTGTTAGCAATATCTCTACTCTTTTCTATCTATACAGAAAATTTCCTGTCCTTTATAATTCATTTTAATATTTGCTTCTTCAGCAATCTTTACTGAGAATTAATTGGATTTGCTGTTAAATGAATGCATTTGGGCTTGGCTCCATATTGATTTCCTTGCATTTCAAGAATTTTTTTTTTTACTATAATAGGAAAAATCAGTGCTTACCCAATCACTTCGTGACTCTTTGTCTTTTAATTTCAAAGTAGAAAGCAAAAAGACTCAAAAGAGACTTTCAAATATTTTTATTAATTTTTTTTTTTTTTTTTTGAGTTGGAGTCTCACTCTGTCGCCCAGACTAGAGTGCAGTGGCTGCTTCTGGCCACCGCAGCCTCAACCTGCTGGGCTCCGGCGATCCTTCCCTCAGTCTTCCGAGTAGCCGGAACTACAGGCGCACATTACCACGCCCGGCTAATTTTTTTGATTTATTGTAGAGATGAGGTTTCGCCTGCCCAGGCGGGTCTCAAACTCGCGGGCTCAGGCAATCCACTCACCTCAGCCTCCCAAGGCACGGGATTACAGGCTGAGCCACCGAGCCCCGCATTTTTATTAATTTTAAAGTATGAATTGGCTATTGGACAACTTCACTTATGGTGTGGTTGGGAGTTGACCAAAGAGTGTGGATAGGGGAGGACCCTCTAGGCCGAGGAAAGAACAGATGCAGACATATGATGCTATAAAAAGAGTGGCCAATTTAGAAAACTGCAAATAATTCCAGTTTACCATAAGATGGGTGCAGGGAGACCATCATTGGAAATGCCAGCAGGATCTAAGGCTGTTTTCAGGTAGAATGAGCAGTGAAATGAGTCTTAGTGCATTCTTTACCACACAAACCCAAAGAATGGATTACATTCTTTTTTAGAAACAGGGTCTCACTCTGTCACCCAAGCTGGCGTGCTGTGGTGTGATCACGGCAGTCTCAAATTCCAAGGCTCAATGGAAACTGTCTTCAGCCGCTCGAGTAGCTGGGATGACAATCACATGCCATCATGCCTGGCTAATTTTAAAACTGTTTATAGAGATTTCACTATGTTGCCCTGGCTGATCTCAATCTCCTAGCTTTAAGTGATTCTCTTGCCTTGGCCTCCCAAAGTGTTGGGATTACAGGCCTGAGTCACCACACCCAGACAAAAGAATTAAATTCTAATGCTTCCTGGACAGGGTAATCTCAGGGTAGTGGGAGTGGGGAAAGCGAAGTGAGTCAGGGAAGAATGGGAGGAAACACAATGTCTTACATTAAGGACCTCTCTGTGGCTTCGTGAAGAAATGAAGCTAGTTTTTCAGCTGCCTGAAACATCTCCAGACAGTCTGTGCAGAAAAGTACAGAGTGTATGCAGAAGGAACTCATTGCTAACACCGTCACCTCTCTCATCTCCCATTGGACAAAGTGTACTAATTGGGGGGGGGTGGATTTAACTCCCTTGTACTTCTTTTTATGAGTTGGGATCTCACTCTGCCGCCTAGGCTGGAGTGCAGTGGCACAATCATGTCTCACCACAGCCTCGACCTCCTGGGCTCCGGAGATCCTTCTGCCTCAGCCTCTCGAGTAGCTGGGACTACAGGCGCGTGCCACCATGCCCAGAAATTTTTTTTCATTTTTTGTAGAGACAGGGTCTTACTATGTTGCCCGGGCTGGTCTTGAAATCTTGGGCTCAAGTGATCCTCCTATCTTGGCCTCCCAAAGTGCTGGGGTTACAGGTGTGACAAACAGGTGTTTAGCTTTCTCTCACATTCCTTTACACTGTGACCATGTACTCGGCATCAGACGATGAGTGAAGGAAAACAGGTAAACACTCCTCTTCCTGAGGCAATTTTGATATTGTCATCTCAACCCAGACAACTGCGATGCTTCATTCTCATTTTTGAAGGTTTCCCGCTTTAAAAAAATAATTTTTTAGATTAGGAAATATAGTTTATTTAAAAGCTAAATTAGAGAGAGAGAGAGAGAGAAAGAGAGAGAGAAAGAGAGAAAGAGAGAGAAGGTTCAGTTCCCCAATGTAGGGTATGAACCAAAGCCAGGAAACACGGCCTGGCCATTACTCAAAGAACACATGGCAACATCATAACTTAGAAAGAAAATGTCCTTTCTCTCTTTATTAAAGATATCTTATTCACCTTTTATGCTTACTCAACTAGGAAAATTAGAGGGTTCGTAACAACAATGATGCAATCGATTTATTTCAATCCCATGACATGGTTGCTTGACTCAATGAAAATTTCCTTGAGTCGTGATGACTATGAACCTTATTGGCTTTAGTACAATTTTTTTTTTAAGTTGTATTCTCACTCCGTTGCCCCGGCTGGAGTGCAGTGGCATGCTCACGGCTACCTCAGCCTTGACCTGCTGGACTCAGGTGGTCCTTCCTCCTCAGGCTTCAAAGTAGCCAAAACTACAGGCATGCACTACACTCCCAGTTCATTTTTTGATTTATTGTAGAGACAAGGTCTCACCATGTTGCTTAGGCAGATCACAGATCCCTGAGGTCAGGCAATCCTCTTGCCTCACCCTTCCAAAGTGCTGGGATTTCAGACTTGAGCCACAGCACCCAGCCTTTTAGTTCAAATTTAATGTGTCCCCCAAACCTGGAGCCCAATGGTCATTTTCTCCATCTGACAAATACGACCAAACACTCTATGTTGCCTGTTTCAACAGAATCAAGAAAAAGAAGGCACTCCATCAGATCCAAAAAACTGGGCCAAAACACAAAACTAGAGAGAGGGTCTCTGCCCTGAGTTGATGACCATGGGGTCTTTGTTCCTGGTCCATTCTCCTCACCTAGTCCTTGCTTCTCAATTATAAAGGAAAACAGCATCTTTTTCTTAGCTTCTGTGGTCTTGGACCCGTGCATTCTATTCCCCCGCTCTTTAAGGGTGCTTCTGTGGCCAGACCAATCAGCATGTTTGTTTGGGGTTGCCATGGACACGGAGTTCTTCCTGTTGCTGAGCTGTTTCTGAGTGCCAGAAAAGAGGTAAGTGTGGAGTAAGGGGGTTCTCATCCTAACCTCTGCCCCCTCTGTATGGTCATGTTGCACTCTCATTATCACCAAGAGAATAAAAAGAATGGATATCTTCAGAGGAATGGCAAGGTGCAATGAGTGGTGAGACTGGATGGAGGTTTTGGAGGGGCCTCTAGGCAGGGAAATTTGCTTTGGCCCAGGTGGTGCGGACTACTAAGAGACATACTTTTCACCTCACAGGAACCTCCCAGAGTCTTTCTACTCTTGGGAAATTGGAAACCGAAGTGGATTCAGGGCCCGGGAGTAGGATCCTTGCTGCCAGTCAAGAATCGAGTGAAGGCTTGAGTTCACTGGTTGGGTTTTGGGAAATTAAAACTGAAAAGAAAGGGAAAAAAGGAGCCATGGCCAGAATCCTGCTAGGTAGCAGCAGAGAAAACTGCTAAAAGAATCGTGAGTAAAGTTCTCTCTTTCCCCCTTAGACAAAATCTGAGTGGAGACAAAACTACTGATCCCTTCCCCTTCTCACTTCCCTGCTGCTCTCAGCTCTCTTCCATCTTTGGTGACCCCGGGACCACCAGTCCCACCTATAGGTAAGCAGGTCTAGGGTTTGCAAGGTAGATGAACTCCCAGAGATCTGGCTGGGCCTGGGAACCACCCTGGATCACATCCACGATGATGTCTTGGCTTCATCTCCACTGACTTACTCTTTTAAAAAAAATTCTAGAATAATCAAATTTTCCTCTTTTGAGAGTTATTTCCATACTATAGATAGAATCTATTCTGCAATTTATGTGCTGCAATGATTTCTTTCAGTGCATGGACTGTATTCTCATGTTCTGTATTCTCTTCAAAGGGTCTTTTGGAGAGAAGTTTTAACATTGGATGAGGTTCCATAGTTCTTGTATGGTTTGTGTTTTGGTGGTTGTATGTAAGCAGACTTTGTCAAACACACAAGTCACATCTCTAGGAAGCTTTTTCTTGAGATTTTATAAGTTTTATGTTCTACATTTAGTTTTCTGATTCCTTCTGCGGTGCTTTTGTGATTGGATGTTAATTGATTGGCTAGGAGTTAATTATCCAGGTGCCCCAAAAACATTTTTAGGATAGACTATCCTGAAAAAAAGGCTGTGTTGCCTTTCTACCATTGTTGAACATACATGTGTGCATGCTTCTTGGATTCCTTCTTGGTTTCAGTTGGTGAGTTTGTGTCTACTGATGTGCATCCATGGTGTTTTGTTCACTGCATAGTATTTTTGGCGCCTCAAGTAGTCTTAGCTCTCCAACTTTGTTGTGTTTTCTTCTGAGGGGTTTTGTCCAATTTAAACACAACCATTAATTCATTTTTTAATGTGCATGTGCATTAGAGAATCAACTTGTCATTAACTACCCTCAAATATTTTAAAGCCTGATGGGATTCTTTACTGAAGTAGCATTAAATCTGTAGATCGTTTTGGGGGCGATTCAACATCTTACCTATATGAACTTTTCAAATCCATTAACAAGACATTGCCAATTGTGTACTCAGGATTCCTTTAATTTCTCGCCATGTATAGGTTGTTCACCTTTAAAGACAATTCCATTGAACACTGCCAAATATTGGTGTATATTTTCCAATGCATCTGAAATATTTGCCAAGATAGGTCATCTTGTGGGTCATCAAACAAGGTTTTCATGCATATGAAAGCACGGCAGTCATACTAGGGGTATAGTCTGAACACCATGGGATTCAGTTGGAAATCAACAAAAAAAGATCTCCGGGCAGTCCCTAAGCATGTGCCAAGTCAATAACACCCTTGCAAGTAAGAGGTGGTTCAAGACCTGAGTGAAAATGAAGCATAACAAGTGAGTATTTGTGGGATCAAATGTTTTGACAGTCCTATTTATGGTGGCATCAAAAACTTATGAAACACTTTGGGATAAACCAGACACAGACACAGTCCAGCTGTAGCTGACAGCACACACAGGTCTTGAACACATTGACTATACTCTCTCCCACTTTCACTCTTCCCACAGGGACTTCCCAATTTGCTCAGCCAAGTGGAGAGCAAAGGACAAGCGAGAATGTAAAAGAGACCCTAAAGGCCAGCTTACATAGTCACCGTGAGTGAAGAAGTGTGGACGATGATTGCCGAGTTGCACTTGGAGCCAACCAAGAACAATGATGAAGCTTTCAGTTGCAACCTCCCATGCTTGGTCAGCAATTCCCTGCAGATGACTTGGACATATGTGGGTCCCAATGGAATGCATTGTCCACTCTGTGGAAAGATAATGCTTGGGAGCCACCATCAAGATCTGTGGAACACAGTGGTTGTATCAGTGAGTGTGCCCAAGAAGATAATTTGGCTGTCGAACTCACAGTGTGCTGATGAAGACAAAATTTTCATCAATAATTTTTCATAAGCACTGGTGACACATGCCATTGCACTTTTCACCCAGAAGATCTCCATAAACACTACGTCTCTTCTTAGCGACTACCCCATATGTGCCACATTGATGGGACTTATTCTTTAATACTCTATCAATGCCCAATCTCACAACTGTGTTTTTTCCTCAAGAGCTGATTTCTATTTTGTAAGTAGTCACTATCCCAAGTGACTGTTTCTTCTGAATAGGCCTTAAGGTCAAAAACCTGACACTGAATTCAGTGGCATTATCAGATTCATATTTTGCATCTTGCTCAGTGCTTTACAGAAATATTAACAAACAGGTGTTTAAATTTCCCCCACATGCCTTTACCCTGTGACCACAAACTCAGTATCTGATCATGAATAAAGGAAAAAGATAAGCACTTTTTCTCTCCCTCAAGCAATCTTGATATTTTCATCTCAATCCAGTCATTT
This sequence comes from Tarsius wallacei, assembly GCA_963574415.1. NCBI lineage: Eukaryota > Metazoa > Chordata > Mammalia > Primates > Tarsiidae > Tarsius > Tarsius wallacei. The sequence goes on from CAUYQG010098707.1 coordinate 16,724, forward strand.
CTAATGCCTCAGCTTCATTGTTTTAGGTTTCATTCTTTTATTAAGGCAGTTTTCCCCCACTTTTTATGTTTACTCAACTAGGAATATGAGTGTATTGTTAACTAATAATAAAGTAATTATTTTATTTCAATCCTATGAAATGATAGCTTGACTCAATGACAATTTCCTTATGTCAAGATCACTATTAACCTTGCCTGTTTTAGTACAAATTTAATATCTCCCCATGACTTAAAGCACTGTGGTCATTTTCTACATCTGACTAAGATAGCCGAGCACTCTGTTTTGCCTGTTTCATCAGAATCAAGAAGAAGGAGGCACTCCATTACCTACAAAAACCTGGACCAAAACACAAAACTGGGGAGATGGTCTCTGCCCTGACATGATGACCCTGGAGTCTTTGATCCTGGTCTGTTCACCTTGCCTAGTCTCTGCTCCCAAATTTTAAAGGGGTAATAGCATCTATTTCTTAGCCTCTGTGGCCTTGGACCCAGTGCCTTCTATTCTCCACTCTAAGGTGCTTCTGTGGCCAGACCAATCAGTATTTTTGTTTGGGGTTGCCATGGACACAGAGTTCTTCCTGCTGCTGAATTGTTTCTGCCTGCCAGGCATGTAAGCATGTAGTAAGTGCTTCTCATGACCATACAGAGAACCCCTGCCTTCTCTGTATGGTTATGTTGCCCTCTTATTGTCACTTAGATAATGAAAAGAATGGATATCTTTAGAGGGATGGCAATGTTCCCTGGGTGGTAGGACTGGATGGAGGTTTTGGGAGCCTCTAGACAAGGAAGTTTGCTCTTGCCCAGGTGATGGGGACTGCAACCCTTTGGGTACCCATTCTTAGGGACATTATTCTCACCTAGCAGGGAGCTTCCAGTTTCTGTCTAACCTTGGGAAATTGGGAACAAAAGTGGACTAAGGGCCTGTGAGTAGGATCTTTGTTGCAAGCCAAGAACTGGGTGAAGGCTTGAGTTCACTGTCTGGGTTTAGGGAAATTAAAAGTGATAGAAAGGAAAAGAGAAGCCATGGCCAGAATCCCGCTAGGCAGCAGCAGAGAAAACTGCTAACAAGATCGTGACTAAAATTCTCTCTTTTCCCCTGTGATAGACTCTGAGTGGAGACAAAACTACCGATCCCTTCTCCATCTCACTTCCCTGCCACCCTCCACCCTTTCCTGCCTTTAGTCACCCTGGGACCACCAGTTCCACCTACAGGTAATCACATCTAGGGTTGGCAAGGTAGATGAACTCCCAGATATCTGACTGTGCCTGGGAACCACCCTGGTTCACATCCACGGTGGTGCCTGGACTCCATCTCCACTGACTCACTTTTTATTAAAAATTCAGGATTATCAAATTTTTCTCTTTTAAGAGGTATTTCCATGATATAAGTGCAATCTATACTGCAATTTATGCACTGCAATAATTTTCTTTCATTGCACTGGCAGTTCTTCAATGGGTCTTTTGGAGAGGTTTTAAAATTGTATAGTTCTTGTATGGTTTGTGTTTTGGTGGTTGTATGTAAGCAAACTTTGCCAAATACACAGGTCATATCTCTAGGAAGTTTTTCCTTGAGAAATTATGAGTTTTATCTTCTATGTTCAGTTTTACGATTCCTTCTGAGGTAAATTCTTTGCTGGATGTTAATTGATTGGCTACAAGTTCATTATCCAGGTGGCCCAACTATATTTTTTGGTAAGAATATCCTGAATGACTGTGCTGTCTTTCCACTTTTGTTGCACATATCTGTGTGTGTATCCTTCTTGGATTCCTTCAAGTTTCTAACTGGTGAGTTTGTTTACATTGACGTACATCCACGGTGTTTTTTTCCTGCATGGCATTGCTGGTGCATCAAGTAGTCTTTACTCTCCAACTTTGTTGTGTTTTCTGCAGAGTGGTTTTGCCTAATTTAAACACAATTACTAATGCAATTTGTTGTATGTGCATGTAAATTTGAGAATCAACTTGTCATTTCCTGCCCTCAAATATTTTAAAGTCTGGTGGGATTTTTAACTAGGTTGGCATTGAATCTATAGATCATTTTGGGAAAGATTTGACTTCTTACCTGTATGAAATCTTCAAACACAATAACAAGATGTAGCCAGTCTTGTACTTAGGGTTCCTTTAATTTCTTGCCGTATAAAGGTAGGTCACTTTTACAGACCATTCCATTGAAAAACGCCAAATACAGACAAATATTATCCAATGAACCTGCAATATTTGCCAACATATAGACCATCTCATGGTTCATCAGACAAGGCTTTCATACACTTAAAACCATGCAGTCATACCAGGAGTATAGTCTGACCACCATGGGATTCAATTGGAAATCAACAACAAAAGATCGCTAGCCATTCCTAAACATGTGTTACATAAATAAAACTCTTGCATTTGAGATATGGTTCAAAGATGACAAGCCAATGGTAATTAGAGAGTATTCTGACCGTAGTGAAAATGAAGCATAACAAGTGTGAATTTATGGGATCATACGTTTAGACAGTCCGTTTAATGGTATCAACAAACAATTATGAAACACTTTGGGATAAACCTGACATAGCTACAGTCCAACTGTAGCTGACAATGTGCACAGGGCCTCAACACATTGACTGTACTCTCTCCCACCCTTGATCTTCCCACTGGGACCTCTCAATTTGCTCAGCCCAAGTGGAGAGCAAAGGGAAAGCAAGTGTGTGGAAAAGTCCATAAAGGCCAGCTTCTCCCGTCAGAGTGAGTGGAGAAGTGTGGACAATGAGTGTCAAGTTGCATATGGAGCAAATCCAGAACAATGCTGAAGATTTCAACAATTCCCTGCATATAACTCAGAGGTCTGTGAGTCCCAAGTGAATGCAGTGATCACTCTCTGTGAAGATAATGCTTTCAGGCCGCCATCATGATCTGTGGAACAAGTGGTTGTACCAGTGAGTGTTCCCCAAGAAGATAATTTGGCTGTCCAGCTCCTGGTGAGCAGATGAAGACAAAATTATCAGCAATAATTTTTCATGAACAATGGACACATACCCCATTGCACTTTTCACCCAGAAGACTCCATAAACACTTCTCACCTCAGCTACTACCCTGTATGTGCCACATTAATACGGTTTATTTCTTAATACTCTATCAACTCCAATCACTACTGTATTTTCTCCTCAAGAGCTTATTTCTGTTTTGTAAGTAGTCACTATCCCAAGCGACTATTTCTTTTGATTGGGCTTTATGTTAAAAAAAAAAAAACCTGACACTGAATTCAGTGGCCTTATCTGATTCATATTTTGCAGCTTGCACAGTGCTTTATAGAAATATACACAAGCAGATGTTTAGTTTTCCCCTACATGCCTTTACAATGTGACCATGTACTCAGCATCAGATCATTAATAAAGGAAAACAGGTAAATACTCTTTCTCTCCCTGAGGCAATTTTGATATTGTCATCTCAAACGAGAAATTTGCCATGCTTCCGTTTTTTTTTTGAAGGTTTCTGACTTTTGTTAAGGCAGCGTATTTCACTTTTTATGCTTACTCAGCTAGAAATATGAGTATATTTTTAACTAACCACGATGTAATCATTTTATTTCATTCCTATGAAATGATAACTTGACTCAATGAAAATTTCCTTAAGTCATGATTTCTATTGACCTTGCGTGTTTTTGTAAAAATTTAATACCTCCCTCAAACTTGGAGCCCTGTGGTCATTTTCTCCATTTGAGAAAGGTAACCAGGCACTCTATTTCACCTGTTTTATCGGAATCAAGGAGAAGGAGGCACTCCCTAGACACAAAAACCTAGGCCAAAACACAAAACTGGGGAGATGGCCTCTGTCCTGAGGTAATAAACTTGGGATCTTTGATCCTGGTCCATTTTTTTTTTTGAGTTGGAGTCTCACTCTGTCGCCCAGACTGGAGTGCAGGGGCTGCT